>JAHWFP010084155.1:0-30433 GCA_023313725.1 Lithobius niger
TACTAAATTCCAACATAACATAGTATTAAGTGTCGAGTTTGTGGAAGTGCAGGGTTGCATACAATTCTTACTGGACAAAATTTCCCACAAAATTTTCCTACACATTTTTCAAATTCCCGCAGCCTTTTACCATGTAGGCAAGCCATTTTTTAGTGAATTTCCACAGTTCTCAGATGGCCTCGCAAACCTCGTTCTAGCGTTCTGGCATATTCTGCACACCTGTGGAAGTGTGAGTGTTTTCTTAGTGAATTGACAATTCCCAAATGTTAATATTGTGAAACCTTTAGGGCTAGGTACAGCTAGTTATAGATATACAGTATGAACTGCAGAACTGAAGAGAAAACTAAAATTGGCTAGTTGTGTGTTTGCCAAACTTGATGAATTCTAACATTTAGTTTAGCAACGTACTTACGTACGTTGCTAAACTATATGTTAGAATTCATCCAGTAAGCCAGGAGTTAGTGTTTACATGCTTTTCTAGAGAATTTAGTTTAGACCATATGAAACATTAAAATGCTGTTGTTTGATAGTATTATTCTTATTGCACCATGTCTATCTGCAAAATACTAACCTTCAGTACTATGTGCTAAAATCTCTTTATTATATGTTTTTTTAATGCTCAAACTAAATTAATTTAATTTTGTCCCATTATTATAATGCTCTAGCTTCCCGCTAGGGGCGCTACTGCTGTCTGCTTTGTAATGTTAGAAACGCCGCCATTTTCTTCATATCGCTTTTGAGCACGGTGGTGTCAACACCGTGTCAGTTTTGTTCTTTCTGTTGCCTTGTCGTAATCCCTCAACAAGGGATAAAAATGTGCTGATCCAAGAAATTATCTCTCCTGGCAACTTTCCGGAGTGCACACACCGTAAAACATGCAATGATTTTCATCCCTCGTGCCAAAAAATGCTGTAAATGCAACTAGACAGCGTATGTGTTCTTTTCATGATGACAGAAGTTGCTGTGATCAAGAAAATATTATATACTTGAAAACATTGACCAAAGGTTACAACAGCACAGCCATTCTGCTTCCGTCAATTCAAAATCATCGAAAACGAACATTACTACCAAAGTAAAATCCTTTCTATATTTCACTTGGAAAAAAAATTAGTATAGATACTGACATTCCCGTAGTGTTGTTGCAAGCAGACAACGCGAATGAAAAGCTGATGATGGAAAGCCATTCGACACAGCGTCACAGGAATTAATCTCACTATCCCAATGTCCCGCGATTCCTCCACACCCTAGATCCTGGTATCGTTATCTCGGAAGTTCGAAAATCCGCCGAAGTGTCTTGTCAATGCCAGAATGGACGTTATGCAAGCTTAATTATCCCAAACTGTGACTCATCAAATCGACAGTAAATTTAGTGTTTTAGAGAAGGTTTTCGCTGAATTTATGACGTCCATTTCCTTTTCGAGACTCAAACAAGAGCTTTCGCTTTCTATGTCATCTACCGGCGCTCATGGCAACCATTCCAGGGTCAAGGAGGAAAGATGTGCGGATATGCCACGCAACTCGTCCGTTAGATTCGTTGATAAGAAGAAGGGAAAAAGCAGTAGTTGAAACAAAATTGAGAGTTGTTGATGGAAAGAAAGAATAAAATTTGTCAAACAATGTAGTGATGAACATGTAGTTAAGTTAGTGATAAGAATATGCGCAGTAGCAACTCCCTTCCCAGTAATTTGCCATCTAACTCAAACACAAGCATCCTCCCTGTCATCACAGTTGGGCGAGTTTGACGGACCGATGGGGTGTCTAAACGAGAGCAAAAAGTCGTATGTCAGGCGGTTGGCCACGGCACCATAGATGGCCCTGACAAAAGGCTAACACAAGCATGTCGCCACAGGTCGGCAAAAGTGCTAAAAAGTCATCTTTGCATAACCACCCTAAGTCGCACAAACACCGTAAGTGTGAATGAGTGACAAGCCCGTCTTGTCGAAAGCCAAAGAAAAAAAGAGACAAGGAGCCAAAAACAAATGAGGACAAATTAAAACATCGCTATGAAAAAATCAGGGATTAAATGAAAAAGATTTTCCAACGGGAAACCTTGGACAAAAAATGGACAATGAAAATCGTAGAGTTGAAAAGTTGCTTGTGAAGTAGGAAAACCCCCAAAAGTCTCCCGACAACGTTGAACACAGTGAAGCAAAGTCGGATCGTGGTGACGCAAAGACGCGATGATGCTAAGACGCAAAGACACGATGATGCCAAGACGCAAAGATGCTAAGACGCAGACGCAAAGACGCAAAGCAGCCTTGTTGCTAAGACGCAAAGAAGCCATTGCGCTATGATGCCAGCATGCAAAGACACTGTGACACAATGATGCAAAAATTTGAAAATATTTACTTGTCGGACACTACCTGTAAATTTATTTGCATTCAGTTCCTGAGTGCTCGCTATCCTGGAGGAATCAAAACTCTCTAGATACGCCCAGCTCAGAGGCACCCACCTGCGCATGCGCGGGATCGGCACGCGTAGGCCCTCCATAAATGGTGTTCAGCAATGGCCAGCCATCTCTTTTCCTCCAGCTGCCGCTGCGTCAACATTGCTGTCCTGACTGTTCGTCGTTCGTGTTCCCGTTCGTCGTTCCCGTTCGCCGTTCCCGTTCGCAAGACCCACCGCTACATGAAGAAGTCTTCCGTTCGCATTTGTTCGTTCACCGATCATCCCTACAAGGAATTGGTTCATTCGTTCGTTCGTTCTTTCGTTCGCCGGTCGTCTCGTGATGAAGGATTCTCCTACTATAAGAAGACGTTTGTCCGTCCGTTCGTGGCATCGTTCGTCACCGTTTACTGCACCGTCTGCCCCGCAATCGATGCCATCCATGCTGCCGTCTCGGCTTCCCTGTCTTCGACGCTCGTCTCGTTTCCAGACTGAACGAAGACCTTCATCTTTCTGTTCGTCCCACTCAAGAAGCAAGTAAAGCACTTGCCTTGTGTCAAGGACCCACTCGCTGTTACTGGCCTATCTGAAGAATCTCTGTCCGAGCCCGTCTCTCCCGTCGCTTGCCCGGCCATCGTTCAAGCCTTGCCGTCTCAGTCGCTTCGCTCCTGTTACCCGCCACTCTCTTCTCGCTCGTTGTTCGTCATTCCCGTTCGTTGATCCAAAACTCACCGCATCGTTCGCCGTTCGTCGTTCGCAGATGTTGAAGTGCATCATGTCGTCCGTCTTCTGGGCATCATTCTGCTATCATCCCCCCCCCCCCAGTTCCAGTCGTCACCACAGCATGCTTCTCACTCTCACCCTTTCACCGTTCCAGTGACTCATCATCGTTAGACCTACACTCATTTTCTGCAACAAGCCTACCTGGCTTCTACCTCTCCTTTCCAAGCCACAGGTTCGCCCGTAAGCCACAGGTTCGCTCTCTGAGGCCCGTAGATCGTTCGTCGTTCGCCAGCCCGTTCGCGTCCGCGAACCTGTCGTCGTCCGCAATCCCAATCGCCCTTCGCTGTCCGTTCGTCGTTCGCTGGCCCGTCCACCGTTCACAGCGTCCGCCGCTCACAAGACCGTTCGTCGTTCTCAAGCCAACACGCCATTCGCTGTTCGTTCGTCGTTCGCAAGCCCGTCCACCGGTCACAAGCCCGTCCACCGGTCACAAGCCCGTCCACCGGTCACAGCATTCGCCGCTCACAAGACCGTTCAAGCTCAAGCTCAAGCTCAAGCTCTCGTCGCAGACGTCGCCTGAAGAAGCTCTCCTCTACATTCTCCATACGTCGTTCATCGTTCGCAGCCCGTTCGCCACTTGCAGCCCGTTCGTCGTTCACAGACCATTGCCCTGAACTTCGACGCCGCCTGCCACCCGCCTCGCACCGTTCATCGTATGCTGCCCGTTCGTCGGTCGACTGCGTTCTTCGTTTGCCGTTCGCAGCCCGTTCGTCGTTCGCACTCCATTGCCCTGAACTTTGACGCCATCTGCTCCACCCGCCTCGCACCGTTCATCGTATGATGTCCGTTCGTCGGCCGATTGTCCGCAAGCCCATGCGCCGTGCGCAGTCCTTTCGTTGTTAGCAATCGTTCGCCGTTCATATACCCGTTCGTCGTCCGCAAACCTGTCCACCGCTCACAGCTTCCGCCGCTCACAAGACCATTCGTCGTTCGCAGGCCGTCCATCGTTTGCATGTTCGTTCGTCGTTTGGAAGGCCATTCTCCGTTCACTAGCTCGTTCACCATTAGCAAGTACGAGCCGCCCACAAGCCCGCTCGTCGTTCGCAGGTTCATTCACCGTTGCAAGCTCGACAACACCGCTGCTGCCCATGCCGTTCGCCACAACTGCCCTTCTCAAGTCATTCTTGTTCGCCATTCACACTGGCCGCCCACTGTTTTACACTGACCGTTGCCCTTTGAACATCAATGAAATTTGGCTGATCCTCATGAATCCATCTCTTCATTGTCCAAGACCTCATCCTTCATCCATTGCGATCTAACCTCATGACGTCGCCAATCTCGCACTCCGCCTTAACGTTCAACTCTATCCTCGCTGGAAGAAGTAGTTCATCATTCGTTGTCGCCAAACTGGAAGTGCCAGTTCGTTAACGGGCCTACTTCCACCTCCTTCAACCTTGCACTGTCATCAATCATTCTGAACGCCGCATCATTCTTTGTCGGCCAACTCAGTTGAAAGTTTTTGTCATTCGTCGTCCGTTGTTCGCCTGAAGTCCATCTCTCTCTTAACCATCTCGGCCTCATCCGCAACATCTTCATGCTTGCCGAGAGGAAAACCGCCTGACACTCCTTTCAAAGGCGTTTGGACTTCTTACCGCATGTCGAAGCATCGTCAACCCTAACTCCCACCCATGCTGCAAAGGGAACTCTTAACTTCACTCCGCGTCCCCACGTCCGAGACGGCAATCGCATTATCTGCTACGAACCAAGCCAAACACAGCATCAATAACTTTTCAACCCTGTTCTCCACTCCCTCAAGTCCGTGTTGGCAACCACACTGTACGCTATGAACCACGTCCAAATTTTTACTTCTATAATTCTTCAGCCCTGCACACTACCCGAATATGCTCGACGTCTATACGCAATATCGCTCGACGTCGAAGCAGCAATATCCCAGGAATGGATTAGAGCAAACCTAGCCATGCCGGAAGATCAGTATATAGCCCGACAGGCCTGGCAATAGGACAATGCCCCAGGATTCACGCCATCAAAACCTGAAATGCACTTCGTTTCAAACACAAGAACACGCACTCTTCCTTGCACCCTTTGCCGCTCCCGTGCAAAGGAATACAGCTTCTCCTTGTTGCACGTCCATAGACTCTGACCCTCTTATCTCGTATCCACCTTACGGAATGGACTCTCCAAGGCCTTCAACACTGACTATTTTTGATTGCTCATTCCTGAACTTTTCAATCAAGCAACATTCTGGGAACTCATTACTTTGATGACCCTGCATTCTCTTACGCTTCAACGCAACTACAAAGTTTCAGGACAATTCCTTCCATTAATAATCTCATCGCACATCCTTAAGTAAACTGTCAATACCCTAATCTGACCTTCTAATGTACTGTACAAATAACTGAGTAGTTTGGGTTGGGTCATCTCCTGACACATTACTAGTGGGACAATGCCCCCAACTTCACCCCACGTTCCTGTGCACACATCGCAACATCGCTGTCGACCACTCTAGCTGTTCGCACTCTGACCACCTATCGCTCTCACGTTCGCCGTCCTTGAAAACGTCAAGTCAAGTGTTCAACTCACTGCATCATCGCACTTTCCAAATGCATTCGCTCCACCATGCATTCATCACTCACGCTCACCAGCTCGATCACAACGTTCGCCAATGCACAAGTTTCGCAACCCGGCACTACATCGCCTTCAATTGACAAAAATCATCCACACTCTACCAATCAAAGTGCCTGCTACAAATCTGTACACTTCATGGGACAATCAACATCCTGTCTCCATCACCAACCTGGACCATCCTGCCGAAACCGAATTTTCTTCAGAACTCACCACCACTGAAACAACATGGAAAAGGACATTAACCGAACAATCTTTCATGCCACGCAGAAGTGACGTCCATCCTCTACACGCACTTCGAGGGAAGAATTCTTCATACACACCCCTTCGGGTCCGCCATGTGTTACGCCTTCAACGACCTGATTCTCGAGGAGTTCCCGGCCAACCAAAGAATCGGATCACACCACCTTCCGCCATCCGAACCCCTCTGAAATTTGGTATCACATTCATTCTAAGTCCTTGGGAATTCGACCTTTTCAAGCTACATGCTGTACTCTTATAAAGTGTCAACATGATAAAACATCCTACCACCACATGGACTTTAGGATGATATTCAACGCCATGTCAGCTCGGAAGCCCTCTCCAACTTCAACCTGATGTCTTCCTATCCACAACCAGCGGCTTCTCATCAATACCCAACAACGCCGCAGGTCCTCACACATTGCTGCTCCTCCCGCGGTCCCTCTCCCATTTTTGGGTAGCTCTTGGACCTCCACCGAGTCAAAACTGCCTTTCACCTGAACTGTCTCAAGTGCTCTCAATGCCCTATGGTAGTATGTACGGCTGATCGCCTTTTTCACTTACCACCCATCTTGCTTCTCAAATGGAGTACCCACAACTTCCCGTCCACTTCTGGTCTGGCGACTCCCCACCAGAGTACAACATCTTGTCTTGCCCATTTTGATGACCTTGCAACTTTGTGCCCCAAACTCCGTCATCCCACCATCCTCCCAGTGAAACTGCTGGAACCCAGCCTCATTCACCTTGGATATCAGTTCTATGCCACGTCCACATTTCTCTCACCTTCTAGCACCTGGGACACGCACATCTGCTTTCATCCGCCACATCCTCTTCAACTTATTTACTGCTTCTGCCGAATCATGGACCCACTACTTCAACCACATGTGAAGCATTGTTCCTTGAGAGTTTCGTCTCGCTCCCAACTCTTGTATTTTTACGATTTTTTTTGGCTTAACACAAGACCCCTTCTCACCTCTCTGAAGTTGGAACTTCGTAACAGAGCATTTCGCAACATCTCGACGCTCGCATCAAAAAGCCACACTGACTTGATCTGTTCCGCAAATGAGCACCAGTCCAAGATGCTCTTGAATCCTAAAAATATCCTCTGCAACCGAACGACTGCATCTGCTCTGAATTGTCACTTCCTTGAACTCAAACGCACTCATCTAACACTTAATGGACAAACCAACCACCAGGGAAACCATTCCTGACCCTTCCAAGCCTGTTAACTAGGTTCATACCACATGTGCCGTCACCCAACTTCCAATTTCAACTTACTAACTCTCAACAAAACTGTCAACGCTGGAATCTGTAAACTCGACCGAACTTCCTCGCCAATCGCTTGGTAATGGGAAGTTCCCGCCCCGCTCCTACTGCTTTGCGCACAAAGTAGGTTGTAACTGGACAACATTGCGCATGCAATCAATCCACCACAACTCCGTCACAGGGGACCCAGCTGACACCCTTGGGGGCCCCGCCATGATGGTGCCCGCCACCTATATTGACGAGGTCTACTGCAAATGCAAATAAATTCACAGGTAGTGGATATTTTCTGTCCGTCAAGTAGAAACCGCAATTTTACCTGGAGGGGAGGTCAAAATTGGTTTCTATTGCCTAAGAAAATTTACACTACCTGTAAATGCCCGCCCAACCTCCCCTCTCGAGTCACCATCATGGCTGACATATCAGAAGGAAAAGTAGATGGCTGGCCATTGCTGTAACACCATTTATGGAGGGCCTGCGCATGGTGGTCCCGCGCATGCGCAGTTGGGTGTCTGAGCTGGGCGTATCTAGAGAGTTTTGATTCCTCCAGGAGAGCGAGCACTCGGGAACTGAATGCAAATAAATTTACAGGTAGTGTGTATTACGTAGGCAATCGAAACCAATTTTGACCTCCCCTACAGGTAAAATTGCGGTTTTTATAGCCGATGAAAATATACATTACTTTTTTTATAGCAGTTTCCCCCCTTTTGAGCTTAATTCCCTAGAAGTTTGAAGGTTGGCTTCCCTGCTGGGCTCGTAATAGTTCTGCGCATGCGCAAGCTTGGGTCAGTCTATATAAGCAGACTGCGCAAGCCGAACCTCATCATTTTTCTAGCGTGATCACCCTTGAGCATTCGATTCCTGAAGATAGAAGAGGAAGCCGTCGATTACCCGATTGCCTTCCAGGACAGTGGATGAGTCTGTTGCCGGTTCCTCGGTTGCCTCTCCTGTCATCAACACTTGTGCGACCCTCGCAGATCCACGTCCTTCTGGGTCTAAGACGGTTCACGGTTACGTCTACGGTTCCCGATTACCCTCCGATTGCCTTGTCATGCATAGGACAAAGGGCGCTCCCAAAAACGGATCTTCAAACCACCCTCCATGATCCTCGTCCCCGGTTCCCCTGGCGCAATCGGCTTCCGAAGCTGTTAAAAGTTTAGAACTCACAGCAAATCATGAACCTCTCATTCCCAGTTACCATTGGTGAACCCCTTTCTCTCCGAACCCTCGGTTTCCCTTTTCTGCATGACACGGTTACCTCTTCTCCGATTCCCTGTTGCCACCCTGCGCCGAAACGTGTCATGCAAACCCTCCAGTTCACCTCCAGTTCTTGCTTTCCCAACACTTCTGATCCTTTGCTCCCTGTTGCCGGTAACGACCTGCTCTGTTTAGAAGTATGGGACGACGGACGCTCTTCGCACCTACGCTCTTCTTGGGGGATCGGACCCCCTTCCATTTGTACCACTCGGACCTCGGTCCCCTCGCCTCGTCTACTTCTACAAACAAACAATTGCTGTATCCGATGTCTGTCATCATCACAAAACTACAACATGGGAGAACACGACTGATTCCGATCCTCTTTCCACCGGATCGTGTTTACGATTACTCTCGATGCCAGTCACATCCCTTTCACATTCTCTGCGAACAGGAACAGGGCTGCATCTTTGCAGCTTGCTCGTTCCACCCAACTTGCGACGACATCGATTCCGATCCTCTTCCTCGTCACGGTCCTCGGGTGTGGGACCTGGAGAGGGGGGGGGGGGGACCGACATCCACCGCTACAACTGACCTTTTCTTCTCTACGATGCACACTGTTAACATCGCTCCGAACTCGGTTCTCGGTTGCCTCTCGGTTCCCGGTTACCCTCCGATTGCCGGTTGCCTCTACGGTTCCCGGGTACCTCTGGTTGCCTGTCATGCCTAGAACGAAGGGCGCTCCCAGGGAAGGATCTTTGATCCACCCTCCACGTTCCACCTCCCCGGTTCCCTTGACGCAACCAACTTCCAAAGCTCTTGAAGTCCTAGAACTCACTGCGGATCATGATCCTCTCGATTCCCAGTTGCCTCTAGAGAATCCCTTTCTTACGGAACCTTCGGTTCCCCTGCAACCGCATGACATGGCTACCTCTTTGCCGATTCCCTCCAGGCAACCTGCCCCTAAACGTGACCTATGTTCCCTCAGCAAGGAACTTGCTCGTGCAAAGGAAGCTTATGCTAGACTCAAATTACAAGTCAAGACTCGCAGGGCTGCAGCTAAGAAGGCATCTTCTTCTACCCGACTTGCACCATTGGACCTGTCTTCACGTTCCTCCCAGAGCATTCACTCTGCCCCGCCATGCGCCAGCGGTCCCCTTTCCAGTTTTCAAGTGCACAGCCTTATGGACTATTCCTTACTCACCTTCATGCGCAAGTTGCCATCGGTTGCTGATTACACTTCACAGCGAGTAGCCAACGTCTCAAAGCAACACTGCTCCAATGCAGCTGGTCCATCTCATCAGGTTTCCAGTTCCCTACCTACGATCCCGGTCCCGGTTGCCGATCCCATTCAAGACCCACCATCCGCAAGAGACGATTCACACGATTAAAGGGCCCATACACCTAGTCGGGGACTTGTTTCGGTCCACGATCCACCTGCCATCAGTTCCTACTAGTCGTTATCTCATGATGCACCTTCGCTTTGAACGCAAACGAAGATTCTCTCCGACCTGCGACCCTCTGCGCACTTGTCAGCACAGCCTCCACAACACTCACCCTGTCGATTCCATATATTGATCGAAGGAGACCGCCCGGTCCTCGATTCCCGATTCCCTCCAGGGCCTGGTTCCTGTATGTCAGCAGGTTCCAGGCAATATCAATTATACATCCTACAACCTGTCTGTTCCGTCACTTCCACTAAAAAATCTTGGTTACTGCCTCAAGCACGAATCTTAATATCAGCACTGCGACCTTAATGCCTATCCTCTCGTCTGCTATGACTCAGTTGCCACAACGATTACCACTTTACCCATGATTCCCCGATTATCCTGCCCTTGACCGCCACTTTCTAATCAAGACACAGAGGGCGCACAGTACTCTGTCTCTTTGTCTGCTTTCCCACACTTTAACGGTACCATTCGTCCCTATCACGCATCGCTACAACATGTCTTACATCGCTCCAGGTCGATTCCCGATTACGCGGCCCTCAGTTCCTGGTTCCCGATTTCCAATCCTCGGTTCCTGATTCCCAATTATTTCCCGATCATGTTCCTGGTTCCCCCGGACCTATCGGTCTCGGGCAACGTTGAGTTTTTACAATTCGCAGTAGATTACAATCCGCTCAATCCCGGTTACCAGTTGGGAATCGGTTCCTGTCTGAACTCTCGATTCCCTCTCGACCATGTAACACGGTGACTTCGTTCCCGGTTCCCTGTGGCCAGTCCAGGACCTACGATCCCTCAGCAAGAAGCCTGCTCGCACGGAGGAACGTTACACCTGACCTAAAATCCAATCTGGGTCTCGGACGACAGCTACTAATTTAGCTTCGTCTCTTCTCAACTCGTATACCTCAACGTTTATCTCTAGCACACGATCTGCCCCTTTACAAACACAAAAATACAAATACATGGATCCAGTGGTCTCTCGCCCATCCCAAAGAAGCCGGTTTGAATCAAAGTGACTAAACAACCTTTTCTTCTCTACAACGCACACTGTTTACATCGCTCCGAAGTGAAGGACTCGGCTCTCGGTTACCTCTACGGCTCCCGATTACCCTCCGGTTGTCTTGTCATGCCTAAAGCAAAGGGCACTCCCAAAGACGGGTCTTCAATCCGCCCTCCACGATCCTCCTCCCCAGTTCCTTTGACGCCACCGGCTTCCGAAGCTGTTGAGGTCTTATAACTAACAACGGATCATGAGCCTCTCGTTTCCCAGTTACCACGGGAGAATCCCTTTCTCTCTCAACTCTCAGTTCCCCTTCAACCGCATGACACGGTTACCTCTCCACTGATTCCTTGTAGCCAACCTGCTCCGAAACGTGACTCACGATCCCTCAGTGAGGAACTCGTCCGTGCAGAGGAAGCTTATGTCACGCTCCAGTTACATGTCAAGACTCGCAGAGCTGCTACTAAGAAGACGCCCTCTTCTACTCGACTCGTAGCGTTGGACTTGTCTTCACGTTCATCTCAAGGCCGTCTTCACGACCCACGAACATTATGGTTTCCTTGGTTGCGCCACCGATTCCCGATCCACTCGATGACAATTCACGGTTGCCTAAAATTGCGCTAACCACAACAACAACGCCACCTGCTGCACTCTTTCCTCCAACCTCAACCTTACATGAAGCTCTTACTCGTGCAGTTCACTTGTCGGCAAGAGATCGAGAAAACCTGGCCTTTAATATAAGCTTTGTGCTTTCTTTCACAGAAAAATTAGCAGATACATTAACCACTCTTCGTGCTTCGGTTGCCTCCTTGCCTACACTCCAAGCAACGGCAGCAACCACAGATGATGTTTACATCGAAAACACAGTCCTTCATGCAGCAAACAAAGCCTACACAATTCCGTTCTCCAACCATTCCCTGCTTCCATTTCGGACCCGCGAAGCATCTAATCCACTGGCCTCTCCGTCACTCAAGCGACCTTCGGACTATCCACCAAGATCACTCTGTCACATCCAACCTACCGATTCTGGTTCCCTCACAGTTACCACCATTCAAATTTTTATGTCTCATTCCAACTAGTTCCTCGTTCAAATGCCACTACTCAAGAATCATCGGTTCTCCTTCCCAACAAGGTAAACAGGTTTTGTTAAATATTACTTGTTCTACCTTGTTCCCCGCAGGATGTAAGACTCCTTACTGCATAACTGTTTTATCTACTGCTCATGTTGAAGAATGATCCCTTACAGTTCGCACCCTTAGCCTCCCACTCATACGATACTTTCGATCCCATGCCTCTTCAGGCTATCATGTTCCGTTGTGGGTATGGGTTTGGGTCTAAGGTTGTCTTCTCCTGGACTGGTTCCTTGGGGGCGCTGGCTGTAAGGCGGGAGACTCCAACCTAGTCCCTCCTCCTAGGTGACAAAGTCTGCTATAAAAAAGGTAATGTATATTGTCATCGGCTATAAAAAGACTAAAATACCCGAGCCTGCACCTGCTTGATTTTAGTTTTTATTGCCTAACCGAAAATATACATTACCTTTCATCCCGCCCAGCCTCCCCTCCATGAATTAGGTTCTGGGTTTGGGGAAATGATGAGGTTCGGCTTGTGCAGTCTGCTTATATGACTGACCCAAGCTTGCTCATGCGCAGAACTATTACGAGCCCAGCAGGGAAGCCAACATTCAAACTTCTAGGGAATTAAGCTCAAAAGGGGGGAAACTGCTATAAAAAAGGTAATGTATATTTTCAGTTAGGCAATAAAAACTAAAATCTACCAGGTGCAGGCCCTGGTATTTTAGTCTTTCTTGCTATCTGCAAAATACTTTTAGTAATGCGTGCTAAAATCGCTATTTTATACTTTTCCATTGGTCAAAATAAATGAATTTAGTTTTGTTGTTATAATCTAGTTCCATCCAGGTCGCGGTAGGGTCGCCACTCTGTATTCCTAAAATACAGTCGTGCCACCATGATACTATCGTGAATTATAGCTTGAATTCGGTTATTTGATACTCATTTCCCCAACAATCAAAGAAAGATGCTTAGTCGTGTCACCATGATACCTCTTACCGCTTTGAGTAAGCCGACGGTGTGGCTATGCCCGTTTGGTTCCTTAGGTTTTTGAACTTTTTTCATTCCAAAACACATGACTTCATGAGAAATTTCGAAGCTGGTGGACTCCGGAGAATTCCCTGCGTGTGCACACGTAAAAAAAAACCTTAAATTACATCCTGCATGTAGAAAATGTAGGAGTTGTAACTTTGGAACCGAAGTGGTTAATTTCAATTCGACCAAATTAAATTTACTGACTGTGTCGACATTTACAGGACACATCATTCATAGGATTTTTCTTAAAATGAGCAAGTTAAAATGGGTTCAAGTAAGACTTCCTTTCAAAATTGTGTGTGTATGTCATTTGCTAAAGTTCAATGAATACTACCAAATTTCAGTCGAATCAATCTAGACATTTGATCGCGATTGAGGCACATAAAGACTGACAGAAATGTGACCTTGCTTGCTTGACTCAAAATAAGTTACACATTAAAAATAAGTTTCTTTTTTAATGTTGCGTTTCAGTTGCCAGAACAAATCATAACGAAGGGAATGAGATTTTAAGCCCCGAAGATCTGATAGATTTGTTTGAGGATAATACACTGCAAAGCATTCGTCGTTTCTTCCCAGAAACCTGGTTTTTCAACACAATTCAAATTGGGTAAGTTAAAAACTCAGCCTAATCACAGTAGAAAAGAGATGGAAAACAGCGCTTTCGCTCAACGTTGCCTAGCAGCATTCTCAACTGCCACAACATGCCAACTATGCTCGTCAGACTGTCGCCAGGCAGCCCGAAGGTATGCAGCGCAGCCTTCCAAGCATACAAGCCAAACCAATACTATCTTCACCTCTGGTGCAACAAGGTCAAACCTTATAACCCCACAGGCAACTAAGGTTTGACCTTTTTGCACCAGAAGTAAAGGCATGCTTGTATGCTGGGAAAGTTGCTCTGGCTTAGCTTAGTGGTTGCGTAGCAACAGTGGGGGGAGGATCATAGTGTGAATGTTGTGGCAGTTGAAAATGCTCAGTAAGGCTGAGAGAAAGCACTTGTTTTTTTATGTCTTTTATACTGTGATTAGGCCAAGTTTTTAGTTTAATAGAGTTCGCAGTGGGAATTGGGTAAGTTGCCTCTGATTGTTTCAAATGCTAACCCATGAGGCTGTGCCATATTTTTTCCCCTACCAAGCCAACACCTAACCGGTCAATCCGATCCGGTACACCGAACAATCTTACCTAACCGATCTCTCGATTCTGTTTGTTGAACCCATCTCCAAAGCAATGATGCTAACATTTAAGACTCCATCATAAGAAAGCTAAAAATTAACCTATTTAACAATTTGCATTAATTATTTAGAAATAATTCAATCCAGTGTGACTAAGTGCTTGGCCTGTTTGTACTTTTTGTCGTCGTCCACCAGTTATCGAAATCCGGTTTGCTTACTGGCAAGTGTTCAGTAACTTTCCTAATTTTAAATGGCCTCTAGACTATTGGGTTCGGTTCGTCCATTCTAAAAAATGTAGTGGACAAATGGAAATATCATGCTGCATACAAAATTCACATTACTCAAAATAAATGATTACACCAGCTTATCAAGTGCCAAGTGTTTGTAACCATATGTTCCATGTGTTCGACACCACACTTACGATGCATGAGCACAGGGTCAGAGCCAGAAAAAGAGTTTACCCCTTGCGACACTTAACAACTAAACTCTTAAACAAAATATGCTTAATTAGTGTGCATCATTGGTCAAACTGTCCTATGTTTTCATTTTCCGCAAAAATGCTGTCTGGGAATTATAGATTAAATTTGGTTATTTGGTACTCATTTGCCCAACAATCAAAGAAAAGGTGCTTAGTCAGGCTCTCCACCATTGTTGATGATCCAACAATGTTCCACACCACTTTTCATTTAAGACACTGCATGGTTGTGTCTTAATGCTGAATGAAAATCAGGGTTAGTGTTGTTGTTGAAAGAACGTTTTTAGTGTTGGCTTCATCACAGCTCTTGCTTAAATAAAGTTTAAGACAGAAGTTTAATTTTTTTAAAGCGATCTTAGACCTAAAATCAGCATGTACTCAATTTTTAAGCGGCCTAACCGCAGTAATTTTGAAGTCGTAGGTTAAATGTAATTTTAAACCAAATTACCGACGCGGTTGTGAGTGTTGCTAACTTTTTTACTTTTCCTTCCGGTAGTAAAAGACATCGTCCAAACGCACGTTTGTTTGTGGTGCTTCGAAATTACTCTAAATCCATCTAATATCTGTTGGAGTTACACCCATGTGTAATAATTACAACAAGTGTTAAAGTAAATTTTCGAGATGTTTGATTTAGGAATGTGTATGCTATCATCTTAAACTGTGATCGCCACCGTCTGCAGATCGTGTGATTTCCTTTTCGACCCTGCGGAATTTCTCAACAAAACACGAAGATGTCAGCAATCGGAATATGTGGAAGACGATTGGCCCAAATACAAGGCCAATGCAAATGTGAATCGTTGGAAAATTATTTTGCGAAAGAATTTCACAATGTCCTTTAGTCTCCTTCACATTGAACAAGTTGTACGTAGAAATTTAAGTCCTAATGATCCTCAGAAGTCAATTAAAATTTCCCATACGCTTGGGATTGCGAAGTCTAACGCTGTAGTGCCTACCTCGTCTGGAAATACATTTTTGGCCAATTTTATTCTAAATTCTGTAAGATCAAGAATTTGATTGTTAATTCTTCTTCGTAGATGTTTCAGTAGGGGCTCGGACTTGTATCGACACGGAGTCACGTTAATACTGGGATTTTGTTAAATACTGAGCAGCTTGTGGGAGCCGGAATACAGTAACTCTGGTTTCTTAATTTGCTTAAAAGTGTTTGAAATAATCGGAATTTTGGTAACATGAAGTTACCTTAACTGTTGTCTAATAATATGGTTGCTGTTTCTGACATTATATGTATAGCCGCAGCGAGCTTGACAGCGCGAGCTAGGCAGGGATGTTATTTGTGGTAATTTCGATCCACTTACAGGCGTCCGTGTTTCAGAAAAATCAGTTGCGGTAACTCCGTGTTAGCGCAATTCTGGATTATTCCGGACACTTTTCAAGCAAATGAAGAATCCGTAGTTAGTGTAATTCCGGGTCCCACACATGAGTCAGCATTCAGAAAATCCCACACTCTGTGTCAATACAATTCCAGCGCCCCGGTTTCAGCTACGGCCAAGGGAGCAAGCAGTTGCTCGGTTAGCCTTGCAAACCGAGATGGTAGATGGCTGCTATACCCCTCAGCCGCATTATTTTGTCATTTTCAGCCGCCTTAACAGAAATTTCGGCTAAATTGCGGCTAGCAACAAATGTTCGGCTGGCTGACGGCTAATTTTCGGCTAAATCGGTCGAAATGAAGCAAAGATATCGAAATAAGCAAAGAAATGAAGGAACGACGAAACTAACTGCATAAAAAAAATAATGAAATGGAAGGAGGAAGGGGACATAGGCCTAATGGATTTCTAGAAGAATCACAAATGAAAAAAGGAAAAATTCACGAAGAACCGTCAAATTAATAATCAGAGCCACATCACCACTAATTTTTTTTCACATCACTGTGCCCCGACTATTATTATTCGAACTTTAAAAACGAAACCGAAAGTAACCATGCATGCTAACGACCACACAAATACACGCACGCCTAAGTTGCTGGCAAGCGAATGTGGTTGTAAAAACTATGAAAAATAAGGCGTTCGAGAGCAGCTTACTGTTTGCGACAAGTTACAACTAACATGACGACTGTTTCGTTTCATTTTGATGCAGTAAACTTCAAAATTTGCGGCTGAAGTCGTATTTTTTTCAGCGGCTAGGCCAGGCGGCCACCGAAAAATATTCGGCGACTTTTCGGCTGACTCAGAAAAATGTGGCGCGGCGGCTGAGGGGTATAATGGCTGCTAATCGCTTTGCGGCGTTGTGTCGCAATCAAGTGAGTCGGCGTCTTGACCAAAGCTCTTTTTCCGACCAGCTCGATTGCTGCCGCGAGAACGTGTCAGTGGTGAGATTTTGGTGTCAGGTGGTAGATTATTGAATGCAAAATGAAGTTTTGTGTCGGTACTTTAATCCAATATTGTGGTTGGTTAAGAGTTGAACCGAGGTGTGGGAGAAAAGATGCATAGTAACCTGCCCTTGGAAAATATGTTCAAGTATATAAATAGTGAATCGACTGATGGGTCGGGTTGAGGTATTGGGCGAAAAGGTGCAAAATAACTTGCCCTAGCCAAAAGCTCCAAAGCAAAAGTTGTATCGAAGTGAGGGTGAAAAGGTGAAAAGTACCCTGCCCTCGGTAAATGTGACGAAACAAAAATTGAACCTAGGTGCGGGAGAATTAAGGCGCAAAGTACCCTGCCCTTGAAAAATACGACAGAGCACAAGTCAAGTAGAAGACTGTAGACTTGCAAATTGTGTTATAGTGACTGATTTAGTTTTAGCGTAGGTGTACTGTAAAATCTGTTAAACGATTAATTTCCCTTCCATATGAATACTTCTCTTTAGTTTGGGCTAAATATCATTTGTATTTATGCTCTGTGGATACTCTACAATACCTTGCAAATTTTCGATAGTCCTAATTTCCTTAGTTGGTTACCACTGGAGGCTGAATGAAAAGTGGAGAGACGATCAAACTACTGTGAGAGGCTACAGCAATCAGACTCCAAAACGGAGCGTTCCTTATATTGGAGGCAACATAACAAAAAGGCCAAATTTAAATAGCATCATATAGACTTGAGGAGGTAGCGATTGTAAGGAGCGAGACTGATGAATTTAGTCTGCAGTGATAACCATCTCCAGAAATTAGGACAATCGAAAATTTGCCAAGTGAAGAGTGTCCGTGACTTCGAAATTGTGCATGGTGGTGAGCGAAAAATACTATTAGTTGTGATTATACTAAATACTATTAGTTTTTTTTATTAATTACACTAGAACTTGGGTTGCCTGAACTAAATGGGATTGAAGGGTTACTCGAATAATCAAATTTGCATGAGAAATAAAAAGAAGCATTAAATAAACTCCAGTTAGTAACACACTTTTTTTAACGTACATGATGACAGTTTTGATCAAATTCTGCTTGGAAACAAATTGAACAAGCTTGATGCGAATTATTCGTTTCTGAAAATAGTCAAATTAAAAAAAAAAAGGTTTCAAATACAGTAAAACCTCGATTATCCGAACTGATTGGGACCGAATGGTTTTCGGATAATTGAAATTTCGGGTAATCCAATTTACATGCAAAATAAAAGAGGAAAACTTTTTTCTTTACTCAGTTTTAGTGTTCGTGAATATATGCTTGATTGTATAAGACTACTGAAAAGAAAATTTTGCATGAAATGACTCCTGGAACTTCAATAAAGCAATGTCAATGCTTCTTCCTTCTCAAAAAAATGGCATATTCCTGAATGGAGTTCGTATAATCGGAGCATTTTGGATAATCGGGGTTTGGATAATTTACTACTGTATTGCGAAATTTTGGTGGGCTAAATTTATTGAAGGAATTAAGGTTAGCATGGTAACGGAAAATGTATCTTACTGCCCAACTAACAATTTGTCTTGATGAAAAACTGTTAATACTGTCATTTGCTTGTTTCTGATGTCTTTAAAACAATATTGTTTTGTAGTGGTCCAAAATGCAAAGGAGCAGACAAAGCTAATGGTGTTTGTCGTATTCCATTCACAACTCCACACAGTATAACTACGTGGCAAGTGCAAGCTGTTGGAATTTCAGAGACAACAGGTAATAACTACCTCAATCTGGAATTAGTGGATTTGTGTTGGTTCTAGGAAGCAATGGATGCTGGTATAGAAGTCTTTCAATTGTGTATTAAGTCTGTCTCTGTTACATCTCCTCTTTAACCTGTTCTGCTTCCATTATTGGCTGTGAAGATCCTGATGATTCTAATTAAACAAATAAATATGAAACAAAAGCAGTCAAGGCCACACAAATGAATAAAAATTTTTCTTGGGCACTGTTAGAGTTTCCTGATTTTTGCCAGCTTTCCATTAAAAAAAAAAATGCACGCGGATTGTCATGTTCATTTTCTGTAATGATTGATTCTGCTCATATTGCCGTGATCCACAAACTCCCATTTATCTTCCCAGGCTAGTATAAGTACAAGCTTAGTACCCTAGTGTCTAAAATGGCTTTAATCTGGTTGACAATTTTCCAATTGGAAGTTTGTTAAAAAAATTTGATTTTGTAATGACCATAAAGTACGTGTTGGACATGCGTGTGCTTAGTATCCTTATCCCTCCTAACCACTTTCTGAAAATAAAAAATAAAAATAAAATCCGTAAGTATAGGAATTTCATTCCCTATGATGCATTTTTTCATTTTTTTTAGTTTTGCTTGGCCTAACTTAAAAACTGTAGCTCCATCGAATGAACTTTGGTAGTTCTTAGTTCGAATGTTCTTGCCATTTTTTTTTCATAGGTATGTGTGTTGCCGAACCTTTGAAGGTTCCTGTATTCAAGCCAATGTTCATCCAACTGGATCTTCCGTACGCTGCGGTTCGGGGAGAACAAATTGAAGTACCTGCTACTGTTTTCAATTACGGCGACAAAGATTTAGCGGTATGTAAATACTATAAAGCCTGACTTTTACTGTTCCATAGTTGGTAAGTTCTAACCTATAATGTGCAATTATGAAATAATTTATAAAAAATGAGGTGAAAGATAGAATGAGGTTTAAGATAAGGAAACAAAAAGCCTTATTATGCAAATGTGCGATTGAAAGAAAGGGTTTGCCTGAATTACAGAATTTTGTGAGATTGTAAAACAGATTGTAACAGGCTGTTACTTGCAATACAATGGACACCACAAAGCCGACACTTAGCTGAGCCTGTTGCTATTACGTGCAGCAGTGGTGCACTCGATCAGTAGCTGTCAACAGTTGCTATGCAGGGACCGTTCCCTACTGCTAACCAGTTGTAACCGCTTTGTGCACACGGCCCGTTGCTATTGCTTAATTCCTTGGTTAGTCTATTGTTCATAGACATATAAATGCGACGAGTCTGGCACTGGCTCTTCAGTTTGTGTTGGGAGTCTGACCTAGCCAGTTATGACTTGAGATTTGAGCCATTTCAAGCTTTTTCCCTCTCTGTGGTGGAACAGTTGTTGTGTACCAGCACATGGCATTTGGCGGTACGAAGAACCGGATGGAGGTGAAGACGCGAGGTTCACTTGCAACTTTCGATTTGAATCATGAAGTTGGCTGGACAGAGAAAGTATGGATTTTCCGGAAGTTGATGACCACTACCACAGATAAAAGCAAGGTGCTTGCTTCTGGGTATGAGGCACGCCGCCACCACCCAACTCCAAGCCAGCAGCTGACCACCACAGCAATGGAGATGGAGGCCAAGTCGTCGGCACCCATCACCAAGCCTTAGGAGTAGAGAGACGTAAAACTGGGTAACCGGACACCCTACTTTCCGTGTATCCCAGCCCCAGCCTCGGGGAAGACGCCATCTAATTTCTGCTGGGCCAGTCAAATTAAGGAAAGGGAAAAAGAAGTGCCGCAACCATTTGGCAAAAAGAGAGGAACCAGCAGAGAAGAGAGCCACGACTACAGACACAAAGTGGACTCAATCCCCACAGCTATGGACAGAACATGTTTCCGCATCTGTGTGGCTGGGGGAAGGCAGCCATAATTGTTTCTGGGTATTGCCCGCTCAGGGATACAGCACCAACTATTGGATGGAAGACCTAAAGAAGTGTAAGCCCCAGCTTGGGAAAGGAAGGCATCCGACGGCCAAGAAAGTAAAACCACGCTACGCCAACAATCTTCCAGTCCCCACAAAGTACCCATGGTGCGTCCCTTTCACTTCATACTCCATGGTGCTCGACAAGGACAACAACGATTCCAAGACCACTTCTTCAGGGACTCTTCCGGGACTTTAGTGGTGACGACAACGAAGACAACTACTCCATGTGCGACGGTGATGTCAAACGAGATGGTGGATCTGGACATTTCCGGTAACAAGACAGCTAGTGAGGGGGGGATTGAGGCTCAATGGCGCGTCGACAGCTTGGTCGTTAGCACCAAGATAGCTAGTGAGGACAAGGACGATAATATAGGACTTAGTTTCTTTAATACATTAGAACAAATTGTATGACGGTGAACCTTACAGAAGGTCTGTTCCTCTTGAACTTTGGTGATTTAAAAAAACAAATGATCAAAAATGGGTACTGCGAGGAATGACAATATTCCCAGTTAAAATAAAATTATGGGGAAAATATGCTGTGATGGCATAACCAGAAACAGAAGAAAAGGTGAACTAATTTTGCTAGCTTCTAGTGCCCAACCCACACTAAGGAGTTTGTTTTACAAAGCTAGAAATCGAATTAGCTTTCATAGTTCCTGGCCCACAATTATAGGCGGTTATACTATTTTCTTTTCATTGTAACTCTGCATAGTTTCTAAGGCAAGCACAGAATAAATGAGTTTAATTGAATTTTAAATCTCTCTACTTATAAGGTGATTGTGAATAATGTTAAGATTGGTCTCCACTCTCTTAAGCAAAAACTTAGGGGAGGGTACATGTAACAGGCTGTTATGTAAAATACAATGACAATACAAAGCCAACACTTTGCGATGCCCTTTCTATTAAGTGCAGCGATGGTACACTCGACCAATAGCTGTCAGCCTAGCTGTTGGCTAAACACCAGTTGCTATGCAGAGAGCGTGCCCTACCAGCTGGAACCGCTTTTTTGCACATGATATGTCACCATTGGGTAATTCCTTGGTGGGAGGCCGACCTAGCCAGTTGAGACTTTTGAATTACTAGGACCAGCACAGTTAAAACCCTTGCTGGGGCCTAGTATACAATTTTTAAAGTTCCCTAGTATTGTAGTGGCGATAGACAGTACATTGAGGTAAAACTTTGAATTGTGTGTCTTGTTGTAATTGAGTGCCACAAGATGTAACTGCAATCAAGTGCGAGTATTAAGCAGGTTATGGCATTGGCGTATTATCTGTGCCTTAGTTAGAGGATTGTTATGTTTTAGAGTTGGCAAAACAAATGCATGTTAGATAGCTGTTGAACTTTTATCCTGTGCTTCAGTCTCTCAATATCTACCTACCTATTGTTTATGGGAAAGTTCTTTGGTTTTTATTATTACTTTTTTTTTGTTTACTATGTATTTCTGACAAACTGTTGTTTGTAAGATAAAAGCTTCTTACTCTATGATGACAATAATTATGATATTGAATTGGCATTAGGCCATTAAAAAAAGAAAAATTGGTTCTCAGGCCCTCCCGCACCGATTTTTTGACGGGAAATAAAAAGGAACGACGCGGCAAAAGTAGAAGTTACAGATCAAAAAGGGTCCTTAGTAAGAAACGGAAATATAAAATTACCATTCTTGTCGTTAAATAATTGTATGGACATGTGGTAAGCAGATCTACACAGCAGTGTTCTTTATTTTACCTAAAGTAACAAATTATTCCCCAAAATGTATGTAAAAATAGGGCCGAAAAATAAAAAAAATAAAAAATTAAATTCCGCCCGCCCGCACGGATTTCAGAAGAAAAATGCCCGAGAACCAACTTTCTTTTTTTAAATGGCCTTAGCTGAAGTATTATTTTATAGTATCAATTACATTGGTAATAGAGGCACTGGCAGAAACTTGGGTAAAAGTCATCTGCCTTATATTCGTGCCCCTCTATTTTTGTTGAATTTGGGAGCCCAAACTGGCAATTCACCTTATATTCGAGCCGTCTTACAATTGGGCCAGCACGGTACAATTCTGCATTATTTTTCTGCCGTCTGAGAACTGCATGTGGTTTTATTTGGTAACAATGGCAAACAAACTGATTTACCAGGCAAATATTTTTCTGTAATTTAGGTGAGCATGTATATGTTCGGCGTGGAAGGAATCTGCATGGGTGCCGTAGATGGCGAGCGGAGCGAAATTCGTAAAATTCAAGTTCCCGCCAACGGTGCCAAGACTGTCACTTTCCCTGTTGTACCTCTGCAAGTAACAGACTACGCCCTTCGTGTTGTTGCTTTAAGTTCTGATGGAAGTGATGCTGTTGAAAAGACCCTCCTAGTTGTGGTAAGAGTGGTTGAAATTAATGTTAATAAGTGGCGCCGAGCCGCTTGGTAGTGTTGTCGTTTGTGTCATTTTTTTGTAGATGTCTTCTTTCCATATTTCCAGGTTTGGATAAATATTAGTTACAGGGATCGCACAAAATACTTGAAAAATGTTAGTGGTGTCCAGACCTTAAAAGTGTTTGAATTTTTGCCGTCTGGCCAAGAAAATGCTCGTAACTTTTTTGGGGCGGTGGGGGAAGGGAGCAGAGCAGTAATATGGATTAAAAATGCAAGCAATTCTATTTTACCTTCGACATTATAAAAGGGGTTTACCTTCGAATATGTTTAAACATAAAATGCCCAAGACAATGGAATACAACCAGTAAGTGGGCCAGCTTTCGCTTGTAGCCATGTCTACTTCGTCTGCCCGTTAATGCTAACGACAATTATGATTACCAGTGTCAAGAAGGCAATACTTGAAAAGTTGTGGAAAAAGTAGTCTATGGAAAATCTTAGTTGATGATTTGTACGAGCCCTGTAGTTAAGGAATTGATAAAAGTAAAGTTCTTGTCCCATTATTAATAATTATTTATTATAATACTGTAGCTTCCTGCTAGAGGCGCTGATAGCTTTTGGGATAGCTTTTTGGATAGCTTTTGGGCACAGACGTTTCAACACCGTGCCAGTTTTGTGCTTTCTGTCGCTTTGTCGCCAATTGCTCCATAATGAATAAAACACTCAGATTCACGAACTTATCTTGTCAGGCAACTTTCCGGAGTCGGGCAAATTGGGCACACACACCGAAAAAGCCAAAAATGCAACTTTCACAGCGTTCAGTGCAAACTCTATTCTCTTCAAGAAGATGCTGTGATCAAGAAAATTGTATTTGCTAGCAGTCTGCTTTCATCGATTCAAAATCCTCTGAAACGAACATTCCTACCAAGGCAAAATCCAGTCTTGATATTCGATTGGAAAAAATGAGTTAGGATCCCGACGTTTCTGTCGTGTTTTTGCAAGCAGACGATGGAACGCTGTCCGACGCTGTACCACTGCAAGGAATGTCGCCGTCCCGAGATTTGTCCACACTCTTCCGTAGCAACCTTGGTATGGTTATCTCGTAAGTGCGGAAATTTAGTGAATTGTCTGTCAACGCCAGAATGGACTTTGATGCAAACTCAGTTATTTCAAACTGTGACTAATCAAATTGACAGCAAATTTAATACTTTAGAGAAACGTTTCGCCAAATTTACAGCTTCCCTTTCTCTTTGGGAGACCCAGAGCAAACGAACGCTTCTAAGCTGCTTTCCATGCCATCTACCGGCAGGCAAGGCAACCATTCCGGCGTCAAGGATGAAAGATGTGCGGATGCACCACGTAATTCATCCAACGCTAACAGCAAAGCGACTAAAGAAGGTAAAGTTTCTATGCCCAGTTTCGAATATAAGAAGAAGGGACTAGCTGTAGTTGAAACAAAAACGAAAGTTGTTGATGAGAAGAAAGAAAGAATTGTCAAAATGTGGTGATATACATAAGTTAGTGGATAAAAACAATTATGATTGTAAGTCTCTGCCCAGTAATTCGCCAGCTAACATAAATAAAGATGTGCATCCTCCCTGTCGTTATCCTCCGACGTCGGGCGAGTTTGGCCAACAATGTCGGAGTGATGGGGTGTCCTGAACTGGAGCAAAAAGTCATCGGACAGATGGGGTGTCTGAACTAGAGCAAAAAGTCATATGTCAGAAGGTTAGCCACATCACCGTTGACATCCTTGACAAAGGGCTGAACCGATCAAGTCGCCACAGGTAGACAAAAGTGCTAAAAAGTCCCATCACGTAACCCCCCCAAAGTGTGAAGGAGAGACAAGCTCGTCTCTCCTCGGCGCACAACTAGCAAAATTGAGGCGAAGGAAAAAAGAGACAAGGAGACAAAAGCGAATGACGATGAATTAAAATTTCACTATGAGAAAATCAAGAATGAAATTCAACGGGAAAACCTGGACAAAAAAGTAGATAACAATGAAAGTTGCAAAACTACAAAGTAGGTCGGCCTCGAAGTCACGTAACTCCAAAAGTCTCTCGACAACTTCAAAGACTGTGACTCAAAGTCTTCATGTCGTGTTGACACCATGGCGCAAAGACGTCAGAACTATAAGATGCAATGACGCAAAGACGTTAATACGCAAAGAAGCCATAACACTATAATGCCAAGACGCTACGGTGTAAAAACACTATGACACCAAGATGGAAAGTTGCCATGACGCGAAATTTCGACAAGTTGATTTCGCCGACAATTACGCAGGAAGCAGCAGTTCGGATTTCGATTCATCTTCCAACCAATCTGTTTATTCACACAAAGATTTCACCGCAACATCAACTGAAATGATGGTTGAGGTTCCCTGGTTATGTGGGTCTGCCTGTGGGTGCTCACGTAATCTCTGATTATGAGAAAGATTGATTGGTTTTGAGTCAAAGTTCTTATTCTTACTCATCTTAAGTGGTGCACAGCCCTCATGGTGATACAATTCATTGCGGGGGCTTGGTTGTCATCAGCCCAAGTCCTTGCCTTGGCCATTGTTAACACTTCACCTATTGGCAGGAACTGCCGTAGAACTCTCTGTGGGAGCACAGACACAAGACCAGCAGACCCAAAACTGAGGCCAACCAAGGAGTGGAATCTGGCCCAAGACACAAGCAGCTCTGCTCACCGAAGCTAGTGTAAACGCAGAGATCTCTCAGCATCTCGCATTCTTGTTCTGTCATTTCCGAACCCAAGAGTGAAAGTGATCAAGATTTGGGCAATTCCACTCCACCGAAGATAAGAAGATCGAAAAGGCTCCGACTCAGAAGTTCCAATGCGGAAGACGTATTCATTGAAAGCTTGGACTTCATCCCTTGGAAAGATTTTGCCCGATGAACCTTCCAGTATCTACAAAAAATGAGATTCTGCAAGGAAGTTCTTTCCCCTGAGGTTAATCCTAACAATCTTCACATGGAAACGTTCGCCAATACTGACAGCAGTAAATTCGATCCATTCCATCTTCCGCAATAACAGGTCTCCATCAGGCAACTTCTAAGCAACGAAAGCTGGACTTAGGGAAAGTGAAAAATCAATCTCGGTCTCGAAATAACTTCCTACCCACGACCCAAAGAAGTGGAAGCCTTTTTCAGATCATGTGGATACAAAGAGAGGATTCAAAACTTTCGAGGCAGCAGAATACTTTCCAGAAAAGCTGTGCGTGGAACTAGAATCTGTTCTGACAATTCTATCCTTCGTCAAAACACCGTTCCATCAGTTCGAAGATGACGAGGTCGCGCGACATTGCAGAATTGGTGCTAACTTCTAAGCCAATCTAGCTTAATCTTCTGCAACTGCAGCAAAGAAAGACACTCGTTGACAAACAACCAGAGCTAGAAGAAAACACCATTAAGGAAGAGATCCTTCAAATTAAGATAAGAGTGTCTTCATTTCAGAATGACGCATTCAACTTGGAACCCGTTTAGTCCTTGAAATTCGAGTCCAAGCCAAAGCCGCTCCCTCCTCCCCTGTCACACCTTAGCCACAACCTGGGCCTGGAAAGCAGAAAACAAAGTTGGATGTTGGACCTTTCTGGAAAAACTTGGGAACGGAAATCAGCTCGTATCGTCTGCAGGAACCCAAAGGATCTGGCATAAAGGGGAAACCACAGTGACAAGACTGCTCCTCTTTTTCTCTTTCAAGAAACCCTCTTCTCAACCTACGAGGAAGAGGCAAAGAGGTTCCTTTATTAGAGTAAAGGGTCATTCCAGGAAGAGGATGAAGACTTTTCTGTCGCTATTCATTGACACAAAATTTGTCAAGTCTTTCCCCATTTACTGACTTGGGGGCCCCCCCCCCCCCAGACCGAACCACAGACACGTTCGTCATCTCAATAATCAGTTTCATCCCACCATTTTCATCTCTTTCAGCACTCGAAACGAACCCCCCCAATTTGGTCCAAGAAATTCCACACAACCAGTGTCTGGAATCAGAAGTTCAAAAACTACTGGGAAAAGGAGCCATAAGACCATCACCAATCTGCACAAAAGGCTTTTAGAGTCCAGCAAGAGAGATTAGAACGAAAGGAGGAGGAACAAGATTAATCTTCAACTTGAGGAAACTGAACCAACATCTCCACCAAGGAACACTTTAAAATGGAAACAGTAGCATCAATTCGGGAAGTTCTTCAGAGGGGCGAATTCACTATCTCCATCGACATCTAAGATGCTTATCTACACATTCCCCTCCATCTCACCGTATTTCACCTCTTCTGCTTCATGTCACACGGAATATCATACCAATTTAAAGTCCTTCCTTTCATGCTCAGTACTGCCCCTTAAATGTTCACCGCAGTTCTTCATCCGGATATCTGCCACCATCACAACATGACGATATGAGCTCACGCCTATCTCGACGATTGCCAACGGCTGAACACTTCAGGACAAAACTAAATTTTGAAATTCAAAATTGTTTTTGCCTTATCCATGCTCCAGGACTATGAGTAAACGCTGTCAAGTCAAGATTCACTCCAGCCATGGTCTTCATTTTTCTAGGAGCAGAGTTCGATCTTCACAACTTTCTCGTTCGGCCATCTCCAGAAAGAATTCGAAAACTTCAAAAGACTCTAAAAAAATGGTGGCAACGAAGAAGATAACGGCCTTGAAACTGGCATTTCACGTCGACCTCATAAACTCGTGCGCAAAGTTAGTTCCCTAGAATGGAGATCAAGACCAATCCATTGGTTCTGAAAGGAAAAATGATTTCCAAAAATAAGCTGGAGAGACTTGATCTGTTTGGACACTGGACAGTCTTCCCAGAGAAAACCGCTTCAGGGAGGAACCACCGAAAAGACTTTCCAGTTCAAGAGCCAAGTTCAGCCAACCCCAGATGCCCTTCTTTTCATAGACGCCTCGGCAATTAGGTGGGGAGCCCACCTGGAGGGACTACACACGTCAGGGAACTGGAAAAAAGACGCACAAACTCTCCACTTCAACGTTCTAGAACTTCGGGCCACCAGACTAGCAATCGACTCTGGATTCACCTTTTTCAGGGAAAAGTTATCACAGTCATGTCAGACAACACTACTGCCGTCCCCTACGTAAAGAGAGGGGATGGGACTCATTACCTGTGTCTATGCAAGAAACGACACTTTTCTTCGAAATGTGCTCCTCTCTAAATCTGACGCTTCAACCCAGACACATGCGGGGAAGCTCAACGTCTAGGTAGATGAGTTATCAAGAAGCAAGGAAGTTCCGACGACGGAGTGGAAATTAGACCCCAACATTTGTCAAGCCCTATTTCTCAAATTGGGCTCTCCATTCTTCGATCTTTTTGCCACCAAATTAAACACTTAACTACCGAACTTTGTGTCCAGCTTTTCAGATCCAACATCCTGGGTGACAGATGGTTTCACCATCTCTGGGGATAAAATATTTACCTACTCATTTCCCCGTTCTCACTTCTCCAATCCGTTGTGAACAAGATTCGCCAATCCCATGGATCATTCAGCCTGTTCGACCCAATGTGTCCAGCAGCATCATGATTCAACAATCTGATGGAGATGAAGAAGGAAGACCCACCATCCAAAACCCAATTTTTTTTCATCTTTACGGCGGAAACGCTAGCAACCAATCTGAAACAAGCCAGATTATCGTCTCCAGTAAAAGGTACCTCCTATTGTGCGATAGTGCCTCAACAGTCAACATTTATGAAACAAATTGTTGACGATTCATGTCGCTGTTGTGATTTTGTGAAATCATTGGTTGATTTTTTCTTTATATTCCAATTATTGTTACAGGCGTTTTAAAAATTTGGTCATGTTTTGACACTTGTTTAGTTGTTTTTGCAACATTCGTGGTACTGCAGTATCTTCTTCAAACTGTCTTACTAAAACTATTTGCCTAATAGTCGTTACAGGGTCATGTTTTTAAAATCGTCCCTGGTGACACGCTTAAAAACAAGAAAATACTAGTGATATTTTTTTTGGTTTCGGAAAGCACATTCCAGGAATGGGTTAGCACTTCTTTAAAAAACTGCCGCCAAAATATTCGCTAGTATTTCTTTGTTTTTAACAGTTGCGCAACAAAAATAGTGTTAAACGAGATTCATCCTTACCTTTGATTTGTTTATCTGTAGTTTATTTATGTGAACTGAATATTATGTGTTACTTGATATTAGCCTGAAGGTGTTACAAAAGAAGTTTCTCTTCCACTTGTGTTGGATCCCACTGGGTTTTATCGACGAAGGAGGAGGAGAAGCGAACCAATCGAAGGAGTTACAGGTAAAAGATGATTACCACAGTTGCTATCCATGCTATCAAGAATTTATAGGGTTGGGGAGGAGAGTTTGTAACTCTAAAAAGTCCCCACTGAAATGTCTTACATTCATTCCTATTAGTTCCGTCTGAGTTTTCAGAGGGCACCACGTATTCCATCTGATCGTTTTTGCTCATTTTTCAACCCAAATCTAAAGTGAACTAAATTACAACAAGGCTAAACTAAGTAACAATTAAATACGACAATTTTAACTTGATTAAAATTAGTTTTTACTATCCTAAAATACTTACCTCTAGTATGTGCTAAAATCGTTTTCGATTTGCTTTTCTACCCGATTTTTTAAACCCCTTAAAAGTTTAAAACACTTGCAACACTTGCAATGCAATGAGGTTAGCCTATCTGCCACTTGGTGCGCAACAATCGTTGCCTTCAACAAGCCAGCGCCAGCCCAACAATGACACTTCGTTTTCCGGAACCCACAACTCAACAATTCCAGGGTTCGGCGAAGCGGGGAGGCTGGGCGGGTCCTACTAGAGGTTAGTATTTTACAGATAGTAAGAAACGACAATTTTAACTTGATTAAAATTAGTTTTTACTATCTGTAAAATACTAACCTCTAGTATGTGCTGAATTTGTCCAATAGGCCGGTGGGACAGCACGAACCCTGCTAATCCTCGTTGCATTGCACGCCCCATTGATAACACAGTACACAGCACACCTTAAACACCATTCGCTTAGACCTTCACCTACCTCAGCACGTGTCTCAGACGAAGGTCCTCAGCCATGGACTGCGATGCACCACTGGTACTGCCGCCGGGCAACAGTGATGACAAATCGTCCATTTTTCCACTGTGTACTGATCACTGTGTACAAGGTGCATTTTATCCACATCTTCTTCACCAGGAAAAAGTACATGTGGTCAACCCTTCAACACTCCTCGTGTCGGGTTGGAATCTCTCCAGAATGCACTCAAGCAGGAAGCTTCCCATTCAACATCAACCACTGCCTTGTGATGTGTTGTTCGAGCTTCCACAGCCTTCACCCACCATTTAGAGAATGATCCAGTGGGCAAGATGATGCTGCTATACTGTTTGCTGCGTACAGCACGTATTTTATCCACATCTTCTTCACCAGGAAAAAGTTCATGTGGGTC
>JAHWFP010084155.1:30443-78428 GCA_023313725.1 Lithobius niger
TCCACATCTTCTTCACCAGGAAAAAGTTCATGTGGGTCAACCCTTCACACTCCTCGTGTCGGGTTGGAATTTCTCCAGAATGAACTCGGGCAGGAATTTTTCCGAGTCAACACCAAACACTGCCATGTGACGTGTCGATTGAATTTCAACTGCCTACGTCCACCTTCTCGCTATGTGCACCAAACTCACTCACTCACTCCCCAACAACACTTCCAGCTGCCACATGGGGATGCACCCGAGCACTTCCATTCGCCGCACTAGTTTCACGAAGGTAATGAGCGATGAAGGTGGTCTTGTTGGTCCAAGAGCAGGCTGCAAGCACATCATCCAGGGGGGTACCAGACGCGAAAGCCCAAGACGCAGCCAAAGCCCTCAACTCGTGGGCCCTCACACTCGCAGGGACGTCCAGATGGTCTGGCCCTTGTTCATACGCCCGCTTGATGACCTCACAGATCCACTTCCCTATCTTTGCTGGCGACAGTGGTAAGGGAAGGACACCTCCAGACGCTTGATCCCATTGCAAAAACAACGGAGTGAGTGTGGATTTTGCTCGGTGCGAACGTCCAGACTGCTCCGTCAAACTGGTTTTGTCCATGTAAAGCCGGAGGGCCCGGACCGGGCATTGGGTCCACTCCGTACCCCCTGGATCAGCCACTGGCTTCATGGCCTTAATTACCAAAGACTTCGGGGGCACATCCGGTCTCTGGTTCTTCGCACGGAAATCCGCTGGGAAACCCAACGACACGGAGGACCCGTCTTGAGCAAAACGGATGTACTTTTCATCTCTCACCAGAGCAGCCAGTTCGCTCTGCCGAGCTGCCGAAGCCAGAGCCACCAAGAATAGGGTCTTCTGTGATAGCAGGAGTAACGAAGCTGAATCCAGAGGTTCGTAAGGTGCCAACTCCAAACTACCCAACACCAATGGTAAGTTCCATCTGGGAAACAATTGCTTAACCCTTGGGCGTGCATTCACAAAGGCCCGAACCAGCCGTGATACGTGTTCACTGGTCACCAGCTTCTTCCTTCCCAATGCCGACAAGACGGAGTTGATGGCCGAACGATACCCCTTGATGGCCGTCGGGGACAAGCCTTTGACAAATCGTTCTTCCAGGAAAGATGACAAAGCGGCTTCGGTCGGGTCCGTCGGATCAATTCCCACCTTCTGGCACCAGAAAAACCAAATTTTCCATCGGGCGTCATAGTTTTTCCTCGTCGAAGAACGCAAACAACCCAACATCCGCTCTGAAACTCCAGTGGTGAAACCCTCTCTCCCCAAACTCGCCATTACAGTTTCCACCCGTGAAGATGAAGCATAGCAGGGCACGGGTGGGTCGTCGCACCTCCGTGCTGGGTCAGGATAGAGTCCGAGAGGGGCAGGGGGAGCGGGTCCTCCTTCGACAGTTCCACTAAGTCGGGATACCACGACGCCGCTGGCCAGAGTGGGGCTACCAGAATGTATTCTCCCGGTGACTTGCGAATCTTGTTCAACGACGTTTGTAGCAGCGAGAACGGAGGAAACAGGTAGGCTGACAGACCCGTCCAGTCGATGGAGAGAGCGTCCGTGGCCCACGCTGTCGAGTCGGGGAACGGGGAGACAAATTGTGGGAGCTGGCGATTGAAACGAGTCGCGAACAGGTCCACCCAGGGCTTCCCCCACTTCAGAAATAAGCCCTGGCACAGTCTGGGATCCAACATCCACTCCGTTGTGGGTGGTCTTTGACGTGACAGCTCGTCCGCTAGAACATTGAGCTTCCCTGCTATGTGACGTGGACGCAGGTTGAGGTGCAGGGCTTCGCACTGGTGAAACAATAAGGTGGTCTCTTCCATCATTGACCAAGAACGAGTCCCTCCGCCTTTCTTCACGTGTGCCACTGTTGTGGAGTTGTCTGTCATGGCTACCACCGTTTTCCCGTACAAAACATCTTTCCAAGTATGCACGGCCAGGCGAATGGCTCTCATCTCCAAAACATTGATGTGTAGTTGACTCTCCTCTTCCGACCACACACCTGCCGTCATGAGTCCCCCGAGGTGAGCTCCCCAGCCCGTGGAAGACGCGTCCGTGAAAAGGAGGCCGTCTGGCGTCGGGTCCTGAATCGGCACACCCCGGCTGGTATTGAGTGGGTTGGCCCACCATTGAACGGTTTCCACCGGCAGATTGTCCAACGAAATCACATCTCGCCAGGACCGGCGAGGTTGCCATTCCAGGTTCCTGAACCAATGCAATGGACGGACTCTCCATTCTCCGTAGGGGACCAACTTGGCACAGGAATCGATGACTCCAATCACTGATGCCAGATCTACTGCCGTTATCTCGGTTGCCAGCTGTAACTGTTCCATCCGATCCCGCACTTTCATCACGCGCTCCTGCGATGGCCGAACCGAGAACTCCTCCGTATCGAACTGAGCTCCGAGGAACACAAACTGTTTGCAAGGCACCAACCTGGACTTCTCCAACTTGACTCCCAGCCCCAAGGCCGCAAAGACATGTCGACACCTTTCCGATTGCCACCTGAGCACATCCTCCGACTGGTGGCGGAGCAACCAGTCGTCGATGTAGGCGTGCGCCCGAACGCCCTTCCGATGCAGAAACCCCAGGACCGGACGTAGAACCGCGGTGAAGACGTGAGGCCCTGTTGAGATCCCAAAGGGAAGGACACGATACTGATACGAACGGCCCCCTACAAACAGGCGAAACAGATGCCGAATCTCCGGGCGCAACGGAATGTGCATGTAAGCGTCCTCGAAATCGATGGCAATCGTGAAGTCGTTTGGTTGCAACGCGTCTCGGACAGTCTGAATCGTTTCCATCTTGAAGTGCTGTTTCTCCAGGTATCGGTTTAGCACAGTAAGGTTGAAAATTAGCCTGCTTCCACCGCCTTTCTTCCCAATCACACGTGCTGGACTCCAAAACCCCTTCGAGTTGGCGGGGACCGGCTCTATCGCACCCTTGTCCAGCAAAACCATCACCTCTGCCTGAAGTTTCGCATCGAACGGCCGGTTGGTGATCCAAGGCGGGGGTCCCAGAGTTAGTGCTGGTCTGGATACAAATGGTGGCGAATAGCCTCTGCCTACAACGGAGAGAGTGAACACGTCGTCGGTGATGAGTTTCCAGTTGTCCACATGACGACGAATCCTTCCCCCCACCTGCCGGTGAAGAAGGGGAAGGTGAGGGGGAAAAACGTCAATACTTGCTCCTGCGGGGATGACCCCGAAAAGATCCTCTTCCACGTTGCGAGAATCCACGAATGCGTCCCCTCCCCTGAGAGGGTGCAACCCCGGGAAAGGGCGATCTTGACCGGTTCGAATTCAAACTCTTCCTCTCCTGCGGCATGGCCTGGTGCTGATGCTTCTCCGGCTGCTTTGACTGAGCCTGCCTCTTTTCCTCCGGGTAGCTTCTAATGGACGACGGGAAAACCCCAAATTTCCTCTTCTTTGGCCAAGGGGTCTGTGGTGGAGGCTTAGCTTTGTCCTTAAGCTCCGGGGCCAATGATAGCAGCTTCCCATCAAACAGATCCTCCGAGCGATGAATGGGTAACAACCGCAGTTGTGTAAGCACGTCCGTGGGGGTGTTGATAGCCGACTGCAACACCGCATCTCTCCTCCGGAAGACCATATTCATCAAAAGCCGAAACGCCCAGGCGAACCCGTCCTTCTGAAACGAAAAAGCCCTCTTAGTTAGGCCACAGAAGTCCCTAACAGCCGGGTCTTCGGCCAGCTCCGGGTGCGAGGACACAAGACGCTTGACAGCAACAGCCGACGCCGAGAACGCAATCTCCGCATGAGAGTTAGCCCGTACAGTGTTCCTTAAAAGCGCCTCATCCTCTTCATAGTATGCCATCGGAATGGATACCGCCGCAGGCACCTTCAAAATGGAATTTGCCTCCATGGGCTGGGCTGTCCGCACAAAATCCGCCGCTTCAAAAGTCTCATACCGACGCTTATTCGGCGCACCCCGGCCCGTCGACTTGAAAAACAGCTTGTGATGGCGCGGGTCATGAGGGGGCGGAGGCTTCGACGCCGACACACGCTTATCTCCTTTCCGAGTCAGGCTCTCTACATTCAACAACTGGCGAAAAGCCACCTCCGACTGAGGGATGTGAATGGGAACACTGCGAGCGCCCCCCGCATTAACGAATGGCTCCTGTGGGGGGTCCTCCGGATCCACCGCAGGCGGCACAAACTGTCGACAATAGCCAGAGTCTTTCAAATTCCTGTAGACAGCCGCAGAAAAATCCTCCCATGGTCCAAACTCGGGGCCCTCGTCAAATAAATCGAAGCGCTCTCGGCGCTGACCACACAGGTTTCGGGGCACATCAGACTCACTGGATTCCCCTGGGTAATCAGAATCCTCCCCCCGTCCAAATGTCACTCTCCTCTTCTTCGTCGGGGCGCCAACATCACACCTCCCCGTGCAAACACATCCCTCACTGATCGACGAGGAAGTAGGAAGCTTCGGCGACGAATGACGCGCCACCAGAGAGGGGCATGAAGCACTAGCAGCCGACAATCCACGATCGGCGATTGGTGAACGGCGGCTGGCAATTGGGGAATGACGTTTGCCGCTTGGCGAGTGGCGATTGGCTAGTGGCGATTTCCGAACGCTGTGGGACTGTCTAGCGCCATCCTGCTCCCCGTGCGATTCGGCTGCATGATGCCGCCGATGAGGAACTGTTGAAGCCTGAGTACGGCGTTTTTCGGCGCCTATCAGACTTGGTGCATCACTCGGAGCTTTGTGGTGGCCGCCACGCTCCGAGTGTGGGTCTTTTCCCCGTTTATGGGAACTTGATTTAGTGGCTGAGACTCGTTTTTTTGCGTTTTCTCCGCTACGAGACTTTTTTGGGCTAACTCCCTCCTTGGAGTTTACAGATTTGTTGCTTTTCGAATGTCCACTTGCTTTAGCAACATTGCCCCGCACTAACAGCTCCGGTTCAGACACGACCGTCTGCTGTTGTGCAGCCACAGACCCTATGCCAACAGCCTCATTCAAATTACTCACCGAAGGCAGCTTCCCGGCAGCAATAGCTTCAGTTTCGTTACTACAACGCTTCTCCTCCGTGACCGCTGTAGATGGCAGCACTTGACTACACGATGGCACGACCGGCGATTGGCGATTGGTGAGTGCTGCCTGAGCAAAAAACGCCGCCATCTCTTCCCGCAGTAAGGCGAAACCCTCGGCATTAGCTTTGCGCTGCTCGGCCGCCAGCTCGTCACGTAATAAGTCCATCCGAATTCCTAAATCCAATTTTCCAGCTTCCCGTACGGCACCCACGATCAATTCCAAATTCCCTGGGTCAATCGGAGACCGGGCCAACAAGGAAGACACAGCCGACGATGACGAATCAATCTCCGCTCCGTCCACATTAGGCCTAACCGTAGCGTTCGCAACATCACGGCCCAGATGAGCCGCCACAGTCTCATCCGATAAAAATACGAGGGGAGCATTAACATCAGTGCTTAAAAGTTCTAATCGACGGTCAAGAGGAGTTTTAGATCCCGAAGCAGATTCCAACAACGCCTTTTTTTCCAACTGCACTCGACGTTGATCAGTTTTCTTCCAGGTATGCAGAACCTTCCTCACCACATTCTTGTCCATAAAATCGCATAAACCACACGTAGATTCCGTGAAATTACACGGCCGACACTTGCGACAGGCGGGGTGAATATCCAGAGGGGTTTTCTTGCACGTACACACGGGAAATTCTCCCGACTCCAGCATACGACGCAGTTTATCAGTGTCCGCCATTTTGAAAAGAGTCGGCGATTGGCGATAGAATCTCGGGCAGGGAACACAAACGCCGGCGATTCCCAACGAAAAGCACCAAGAGCGGAGCACAAATCATACGTCCGCACTGTTTCATACCCGAAAACGAAGTGTCATTGTTGGGCTGGCGCTGGCTTGTTGGAGGCAACGATTGTTGCGCACCAAGTGGCAGATAGGCTAACCTCATTGCATTGCAAGTGTTGCAAGTGTTTTAAACTTTTAAGGGGTTTAAAAAATCGGGTAGAAAAGCAAATCGAAAACGATTTTAGCACATACTAGAGGTTAGTATTTTACAGATAGTAAGAAACAAGCTACTTTTCGTTTAGTTTAGTTAAATTTTTGGCTGAAAACTGAGTAAAAATTCCCATATAAAACTCATGGCGTCCTCTATAAACTTAGACGGAACTAATAGGAATGAATCGAAGATGTTTCAGAAGGGGTCTCGGTCACAAATTCACCTCCCCAACCCTATAAATTCTTGATGCTATCAATAATACATCAATAATGTGTGTGTGTGTATATAAAATATGTATGTATGTATTTACATAACCAACATTTTATGTTCAGAGGTGTTTGACGAGCAAGGGCACAAACAGACAATCACAGTTGAACTGGATCTGCCGGACAACCACATTCCTGGAACTGGGAAATGTGTCGTTTCCGTTGTTGGTAAGACTCTTCCTTGTATCCATCAGTAGTTTGTTCTGAATATGTAAGAATTGGTTCTGATACTTAATTTTATAATAGGGGCTGTGGTCGGACAAGCTATTGCTACAACTTTGAGTGGTGTTGAACAAAGCTTTATTAAACTACCTACTGGTTGTGGAGAGCAGACCATGATTCATTTGGCACCATTGGTGTACTCTATGTTATATCTAAAGCGTTCGAATCAAATGACGGCGACTGCAGAGAAGAATGGGTACGATTTCATGCAGAGAGGATACATGCATCAACTTAACTATCGCAAACCTGACGGATCCTTTTCTGTATGGACAGTGAATTATCCCTCAAGTACATGGTATGTAGAATACCTGAATTAACGAACTTAAGTTGGGAAGTTATTATTGTTAGAACTGGGGGTTAGACAGTTTTGCAACTGACGATCTAAAAAAAATTCGGCTCTGCTCCCTTCAAGAACCAATACCTCTGCCACTTTCAAATTTTCTTACTTCATGGAAAGTGTCTCAAAATTTGTAAAAATATAAGTCCAAAAGTTGATCCTAAAAATGTTCCTATGGTATTCTTTCGTTTGGTGTTGTTAGATCTTGTGGTTTTATTTATGAGACGGCCACTTTTAAATTTATGCATTTCAAAATAAACTAGACTCACCATTGAAAATCTGTCAGCTTACTTCTGGTAAGAGGTCTTAGTCTTAGTAGATGTGCTCGCTTGTGCTTACAGTCCTATTCAGATGTCATTTGTTTTGGTAGTATAATTTGTTCAATGTCATTTGTTTGGTCATTGGCCATTGCTCCCTACACTTGTATTCTTGTTCATTGGTGTTTATCACAGAATCCCCAATGAAATTGTTGCGTTAAGACCAAAATTCCTGACAGTTGAAAATCGTTCCTTTCTATCACTCCAACGTACCCAATGCTAGCTGATCCAGGTATCTCAAGTGCCGCGCTTGCGTAGATTGGTGGTCATCTTTATTGTAAGGAAGCCTGACAGCGACCACATGTTTTGAGCCTGAAATACCGTCCCCAATTAAAATTGTGCATTATTGTCTGCTTAAGACTAAAATTCTTGACATCTTAAAAAGTCTTACATTCACCACACCATCATACCTAGTGTATAGCCGGATGGGCCAGTAACAGTGTGCCTGACAACAAAGATGTCCTACGATCGGCCAAGCACAGTACCCGAGATGTCCAGACTCGGCTATATTAACGTCTTATGCAAACCTGTAATCAAGTAGGTATTCTCGTCATAAAAACGCATTTTCCATCCAGGGCAGAGGAATGAAAAATATGCAACTTTTTTTTACCTTCGCAGGGCCGTAACGCTATGCAGAACAATCGTCATTTGTAATGTACAAGATTTCCTTCTCGTCCAGGGTTGAATCGCTTGGCACTTTTCCCCTTTGTGGGGGGTGGGTTTATTTTGGGGCACCGGTTTTCATACGTACAAACTGATTGGTAACCAGATTTCTGCTGACATGCTGAACAACATCATGAATCAGCACGGGCTGGCTGGGATGAACAGCGCCACTCGGAGGTGATCTGCAGTGAAGCCCAAATATGAGGTGGATTAGCAGCCCTTACACAATATTATCAGTATTTGCTTGCTGTAGCAGTTACTGTAAGGCCTGACATCACTCGGTCTCTCTTGTAAATACAAAATTTTTGAATAATTTTCAGCCATAATTTGTGGAAATGCCTTATGAAGTTTGTTAAACACGTATACAAAAATTCATTTCCTTTAGATCAAATCGGAAATCTTGGACCAAAGCTAAAACTGCGAGTGTTCGTCTTGTTTTTTGTGCGGTTAGGACATTTTTCCACATATCACTTTACAGAGCAAACTATTCTTTCAATAAAGCTGGTTGTTATGTCATTTTATAGACAAGCTGCACAGATTGTGCTTTTGCATGTCTTGAGCCATAACCTAGTTGTGGTCAACTCAATAATTTATTTTGTACGATGGAAAAAGTTAGAACGAAAACCTTTTTAGGGCTTGTCCTTCAAGAGCAAACTCAAAAATGTAGTGTGAACAGCGCTGTATGTTCTCTATTGCAGGTTAACAGCCTTTGTTTCCCGTGTCTTCTGCCAGGCTGATGTTTTCGTGAAGATATCTCAAGACGTTAGTTGTGGAGCTGTGGATTGGATGCTGAAACGACAGAGGGATACTGGCGCCTTTTATGACGAGTACAAAGTTCATCATCGGGAAATGACTGTAAGCTTTTGCATTGCATTTAGATACCATGTATCTAAATTAATTCTGCCTCTTCCCCTTCCCTCAAAAAAACTATGCACTTAGTTACGCATAGCAGATTTTAAAGGAAATTTAATTACACACTGAGATCGTTACATCTTCAGTCTTTTTTTCCTACTGACAATCCAAAGGACTACGTAAGTAGATCCTCTATTGTATCACCATTGACTGCAAGTTAGAAAAAAGTAACCAAAATATGCATTCTTTATCAAGGTCAAAACCAGACTGGTTTCAGCAAGCCAAGAAACAGAAATAATTGCTATTTGGGACTCCATTCTACTGAATGTTAGACACCCATATTTAGGCCTAGTATTGGCAGTTCATTCTTCAAATCTTCATGTGCTCATTCCTATTTCAGAGCTTTGTATGAAGGCTTTTTATGTCACTAGTATTATCCAAGTTTTATAGCCCTTGGTGTTCCAGTCTTCTGCATTGCAGGTTGAAGTCTAAAGTACTACTTTAATTTGGTAAATTGAATTCTTTCATTAATAAGTAAGGCTATACCGAATCTACCATGCAAACCAATATTTGCCGGTCAGAGCGTGATTCTTAACATTGGTAAAAAATTAAGAAAATTTCTTGTCAACTGCTAATCGTGAACAGGGCCACAGGCAGGAAAAAATTTACCCCACAACACGGAGTTTTCAGAAGTTCAGAATACCAGAGCCCACAAATACCACAAATTCATTACAGTTTTTAATGTAGTACTTAATAAGTGTGCATCATTGGTCAAACTGTCCTTTTGTTTCTTTATCTGGAAAGTACTTCCCGTCAGCATATATGCTAAAGTTGCTTATTTTATGCTTTTCATTGCCCAAATTACATATATTTAATTATTTGTTCACTTATTAATAATTATTTATAATAATCTAGCTTCCCGCTTGGGTCGCTGCTGCTTCCATCCCTTTATGCCGCCATTTTCGCATATAGCTTTTGGCACTGATGTGTAAACATTGTCTTGGTTCTTTCTTCACGAAAACTAGTGCTTTGACACTTTGCTGAGGAGCATATCAGGCACTAATAGTTTCAGAACATTCCCATCATATAATCGCAGGAAACTCAAAACATCTCCATCCTACTTGCAGGAAATGCCGAAAATGCAACTCGAAAAACAACGGTGCAAAATTTGTGTTCTTTATTATGATGCTTCAGTTAAATCGATCTGTTGGAAACATTCGACCAAAGGAAAGCACAATGTAGCAAGTCTTTTCCCTCGATTCGAATTCTCCTAGACCAAAACCTGACTCCGACAAGATTAAAACAAACCTTGTTATGCACCTTGAAAGATGAGTACAGTTCCAAAAATTGCAGTTCTTTCTTACTGTCTGCAAAATACTTCCCTTGAACAAGTATTTGAACAATCTACTCTGTGAAAGTGAGCGATTGGTCAGAAATATGTCTGGTAAATTTGATAGTTCGTTTCACGGTATTCGTTGTAAGTTTTGTAACGGTATTTTTAGTAATACTTCCTTTCAGTAATAATAGCTTACTAAATTCACGTATTTTATGCTTTTTATTGCTCAAAATGAAATAATTTAATTATTTGTAACCACCCAGCTCCCGTATATTAATATTGGTAGTGCTAACACGTTTTCCCATATTGCTTTGAGCAGGATGGTGTAACGTGCGTGTAATGCTCCTAAAAGTATTTTACTTTATTCATAATTTAATTATTTATTACCACCCAGCTCCCGTATATTAATATTGGTAGTGCTAACACGTTTTCCCATATTGCTTTGAGCAGGATGGTGTAACGTGCGTGTAATGCTCCTAAAAGTATTTTACTTTATTCATTGTCAGAATGTCTACGACTAATTTTTCCGAACTTATTAACTCTGGGGAATTCCCTGAATGAGCGCACGTTAAAACACCAGGAGCGTCTCACCCAGCCTGCCGTAAATGCCGGTGTTGCAATTTCGAATCAGTAAAGTATACCATTAGCCTTTCCCATTCTCCGAAAGTGGTAGTGAAGGTGCTTCACACTTGGCAACAGTCAAAACAAAGAGGTGATATCAACGCAGTCGATCTAACTCTTTTGACTTTAAACACATTTCTCCCACTCCTAACCCTAATGTAGCTAAATTTTTGGTAGACGTACATTTAGAGAACTTATGTTGTAACCCTCCTCCTTAACTGCCGTGCATTTTTCTAGAGAACGTTAACGACGACGTCGTTCCTTCCCCACCACTGATCTGCCTTCGATTGAATCTCTCACCCTGCCTTGGGCCTCATCATGAAAATGGATTGCTGTTGCCCTTTGTAAATATCGAAAGGTGCTAGGCTGCAAAGTTTTATTACCTGCAATTGCTTCAGACGTCCTCGACTTAGTCCAAATAATTTATAGGCAATGAGAGCAACAACGGAGCAGGGTGATTTCAACTTTGCTGATGTATTTTGTTGGCACTTATGGTTGTGTCGGTGACGAATTCGACAAGATGGCATCAGTGTTTGATTCGGTTTTTTTGACATGCTGATTATTTTTTTGAATGAGCGGTTTGGTATTTTTTAAGCAGGAAAAAACCCTGTTTCATCCAGCCTTATTAATAAGACACAGTTACATATTTTTAAACAAATGCATCGCAACTGGACCTTTGATAGTTTGGCTACAACGAGTTTCCAATTTGGATGTAAAGAGCAAAACCTACGCTATCCTATGCAAATAATGTATTTGACTTGTCTATTTGTCCTGCTGCAACTATGTAATACATTTTCCTTTTTCAGGGTGGAGTGCAAGGTGATGTGACCATGACAGCGTTTGTATTAATTGCAATGGAAGAATGTTTCCAGTGTGATTCAGGCGTAAGTATTAGTGTAAAATTGGTGGCACACTTGAGCCTCACTTATCAAACTCAGTGGGACCAAAGCATGATTTGAATAAAACCATGCCTTCTGTCTTGTCCATCCCGTATGTCCTCTCCGTCCCTTATGTTAGGCTCGTTTTTATAAACTTGTATGTCATGGCCTACAAAAGATAGAATTTGAAACTAAAATGCCAAACGAGTTTGAAAGTGTACAAGTGGTAGAAAACGGTACGAGAGGGTACAAAAAAATTTAAACTTTGAGTTGAGTTCATCGTGGAAAGGGACAGTTCTAACTACCAGATAGCGATCTAGCCTAGCTTTGCAAGTGTTCAGGCTTGGGGCGTACACAACCTTACAGGAAAGGGAATTCCAAGAGTTAATAACCTGATGATTATAAAAGGACCGCCACACAACGGGGTCCAAGCGTATGGTTTGTGGAGCATATGGGGAAGGCTCCTGGTCTGTCGGAGGGTTGGCAAAGATTGTCTCTCTCTGGAGTTTGTCGAGTTGATGAATAATCATGTAGGTTTGCAGGATATCACCATGTTGTCGCCACTTTTCAAGGGTTTGCAGGTTCATAACTTTCACGGACGCTTAGGACAAGTTTTGTAATATGCTTTTTGGAGTTTTGCATTGATGGTGCAGTGTTAAACCAATAATGGCCACGAAGCCTGGGACACAAATGTCAAGGTGCGGGGGTGTACGAACAAAGTGTAAAGCTGCCTCATGCTGCCTCACTGTGCTCCGGGTTCAAGTTACTGTCGATGATGACACCAAGCTATTTAATCTTAGTATAACGCTTAAGAGAGGCGCCATTAAGACGGTAGGTGCCTTGAGAATTGGAGCACTTCATACTTGTTGGTAATGGCCCATAGTTGGATAGCAATTGGGTTATACTGGAGGGCAAGGACATAAGAGTTGGTGGTAATCCTCTTGAAGATCCTTGCGTCGTCAGCAAAGAAGTTGCGTAGGTATGTAACAACACTAGGGAAGTTGTTTACATAAGTAAGGAAAAGTATGGGACCAATCACCATTCCTTGGGACACATCACTACTTACAGGCAGCCATGTAGAGCGGGCTTCCTCAATAGATACGCTCTAGCGACGGTCCGAGAGAACATTTTTGATCCGTTAAGGATGGTTCCCATGAATACCATTGGTCTTTAGTTTATTGATTAGAATGGAGTGGTCAACAGCATCAAAGCCTTGGCCTTCTGATGTCCAGGAGGATGACATCTACAATGGACAAGTTCGTCGATGCATTCAATGCAGTAGTTAAAGAGATTCCAATAGGTTGCTAGGCACCAGTACCCTTCTCGGAACCCATGTTGGTATGGGGAATATCAAATCCTGGTACCACGGAAGGGTTGCATGCTCTTAGTGCCTGGAGCTGTGCGAAGTGTGTGTGTGTGGGGGGGGTTTGCTAAGCGAAAAAAAACACGCGACACCACTGAGTAGGTTTAGGGAAGCCAGCTTTGGGTTGGGTCAGTGGATGGGTTGAAGGATTAAATACTAAGAGGAAATATGAATTCATACAGTTTGCCATCTGATATTTATCAGTCGATATACTGCCAACAGCCACGATCATATTTCAGGTGTGTTTAGTTGCACGTTTGGGCCGGAAGTAAAAATACAGTATCGTAACGTTGCTCTGGGACCTCTTTGGAGTTTGTTCTCCGTAGTTATGTTTGGTGTTTCAAACAGATGCAGTCGTGCGGTTCTTCGCATTAGTGTACTCATTCCGATTTCAGGCATCAGAATGTGACTGGTCAGTTTTCCACCTGTTGATTACCGTCTTGGTGGAGAAAGAAAGTCAGGGTGGTTTAGATCGATGCACTGGTTTGGGGGCGTACTGGAGGAGGTTTAGAGTATTATCGGCTAAAAAGTGTCTAAGAACTGACGACCATGCTAAGAACTGACCATGCTGCACTGACCATGCTACAACTTAACCCCTCTTTCCAGTCAGTACTGTACATATCGCTGAGTAGGCAGAAGTCAGGATGGAGGGAATCATCATTGGATTCATTGTCTTAGAACTGAAACTACGGAGTCATCCAGGAGAGCACGACATGGTCAGATTTCTCAAGCAGGGTGTGGCATTGAAAGTTGAGGATGTTGGCCTCGCCAGAGGTGAAATGAGGTCGAGGAGGGAGGGAGGGTTTGTGATTGGCTCTGTAAACAGGTGTGTTACCTCAGGAAACATTTGTATTAAGGTTTGGGCTTTCACGGTGTTCGTGCGGTCCCTTTATGAGTTGGTCCCCTTCTCTACTCCATCTTCTAGAGTCGGTCCTGCAAAAGTTTACGAAGCGATTACATGTGAATTATGTGGCTCGCCTTGCTAGGACAGGCTTGGAATTACTTGGGCTATGCAAAATTAGATTTGAACTAATTTTGACTTATAAAATCCTGTGAGGACTTACCACAGTATATCGCCCATTTTTTTCATTTGGCACCCTTTTCGATAAACATTGGTGACCATGATTGGAAGCTCGTTGTCCAGGCAGCAGGAACAAATTGCCACTTAAACTTCTATTCAGTCCGTATTGTCCCTATCTGGAACACCCTGGCGGCCAAAACTGTGGACCTGTCTACAATGCGCGATTTTTGTAGAAAACAGTTTGCAGCCTTTCTTGAAACTCTCTTTTATCCTTTTCACTTTACCTTTTATCCCGTTCCCTTGTTTTACTCTCTTACAACAACAACCCTCTTACAACAGTGGAATTTCTTAATCAGTAATGTGTATTAGAATGGCTGCTTGTAGTGATAATCCTGTTAAAACATTTTTTCACATTAACTTAGACTAAAGTTATGAAGAGGATTGATTTGAGTTTAATACAAGTTAAAGAAATATTGTCTTAGACTATGCAGATTAAATTTTTAATTCTCCGAAACGCTAGGCAGATTAAATTATGTGCTCTTTTACTTTCGCATTGCTATTGTGATGTATATTTCACAGTTGTTCTTTTACCCAATTGGAACATTTTGTATTGATAGGAAAAAAGACTTGCTGTTAGCCGAGCAGTCAACTTCCTCGAAAAACATGTCGAATTCATTCAACGGCCATATGCCGTCGCTATCACTGCCTACGCCTTGTCATTGGCCAAAAGCCAGAAAGCTGATGAAGCTGTGCAGAGGCTCAAGAACATTGCTGTGTATGATGAAAGTGAGTCAGTTATGTGAAGTAATCTGTCCCATAGTAATCATTTATCACATACTGTTGCTCCCTTATATTACACTAAATGTATTTTAAAATAGTTTTAATACACGTAGTACTTATCATGTACTTGATACGCCTTGCTTTCAGACACATACACTCGAAAGTGGAACGTAGATGCATCAGAATTTGGAGGTGGCGTGAAACCCTGGGTTTATCAGGCCAAACCAGATGCAGTAGCTGTTGAAACAACCGGCTATGCTTTATTAACATTGCTTCTCAATGATGATGTGGAATATTGTCATCCCATTGCAAATTGGCTTAACAAACAGCGTTCGGCCAGCGGATCATTCGTGTCAACACAGGTTAGTCAGAGACGTTTTCTGGTAAGTTCTGTCTTTGTTGTGACTAATCCGCATGTCATGTATATATAATAGCAAGATTTGGCAAGCCTGGAGGAGCAAACAAAAGCAAGTGAATCACTCCCATGGTATTGCAGATATGTATGTCATCTATGGCAACTTCATGTTAAGAATGTCTGGCACCTAGTATAGGTACAGCTAAACACGTCATTTTAAGATCATCTAAAGATAGAGGCATGGTTTGAAATGCAAGTATAAAGATAGAGAAATGGTTTGAATTGCAAGTATTAAAGAAAGAAAAGACATGGTGTGAATTGAAAGTATCTTGAACACGGAAATTACTCGTCACGCTCACTTTCAAAAACAGGATACTGTCCGTTTCTTGCAAATTTTCGATTGTATATCACCAATCGTCATCAGGCTCGGTCAAGAAAAATGAGTTCTCTGGTTACATCCTCGTTATTTTCGTCTGCTTGCTTGAAAAGAACAGCCACGGCTCCCGATATTTACAAGGTAAGGGCACGCAAGCGGCATGGCCACCAATACTTACAATGCTGGGTCCGGTATATACAATTTCGTGTCTACTTGCACAATTAGCATGGTCCTTGCAATATACAAGGTACATGCACTTTCATTACTTGCTTCTTTTACTCCATCTTGCTTCTGCATTTTCCTTACTTGCTTCTTTCACTCCATCTTCGCATCAGCATGCTATCTAAGTCTTTTCCTACCAAGCAAGCAGACGAAAATAACAAGGATGTAACCAGAGAACTAATTTTTCTTGACTGAGCCTGATGAAGATTGTTGATAACGATCGACAATTTGAAAGATACGGACAGCATCCTGTTTTTGAAAGCGAGCGTGACGAGCGTGACCTCGTTCCCTACAGCAGATTACTCCCACTGCACTGGTACAGGAAGGCTCACTGGAATTCAAACCCAACCCGTATCGAGACAGGATTTGACTGTCATCGAATTTTGCAACATTAGAAGCCCTGCGGTAGTCCCTATCTGAGAAGAGTAACCCTCTTGAGATCTTATCACAGATTTCTTTACCACAGGTTGGTGTGCTCATACACCAAGGTCTTGACTGTCGCTAAAGTATGGACAAGCTCCACATCAACAACCTGGAGCTCTGTGCAATCCACCTTGCCATGCGTCACGTCCAAGACCAGCTCAAAGGAAGGACGATCCAAGTGCACAGCAACAACACCACGGCTGGTGCCAACTAGAAGAAGGGAGGAGGCACTCAAAGAATCTCCATCTTCAGGAAGCCAGATCTTCTTGTTGGCCAACATCACTTCATATCCCCGTGAACAAGAATGTTCTGGCAGACCAGCCAATCAAAGTCCCAAGAACAGAGTGGACGCTGAAACTTTTATGACCTGGAAGATCTTCACCTTTTGGGGAACTACTATGATCGACGTGTTTAACACAAGCTCAAATCACTGGCGTCCGAACCATGACTAGTCCTTCCGGGACCCTCAAACCTAGGCAACTGATGCTCTGATTGCGTCCCATTTGTTCACCTACATCTTCCCTCATAACTTCCTTCTTCCTGGAAAAAATAGCAAAGTTAAAGGAAAGGAACATTCATCCTCGTTGCCCCAGATTGTCACTACAACCGTGGTTTGTTTGTCCTCTGAAGCTTCTGGTAGACTACCCAAGTATTGTTGATTTTTGCTGCTTGGAAAATTTGAACTTGCCGCTTATGGCCTGTATTTGTGAAGAGGTCTTGTGTTCCACTTACGCACAAGCATTTCCATTAGTTCAGGCTGTACGAGATGCATATTTTGGGGACATGACGGTTGGAGGTTCATGAGGGGCAAGAGCCACTGTTCAAGTGTTGAATAGTAAAGGACTCCAACACTCTGAGGTGTGAGTCTCAACTTGAGTTGAATTCGAGGAGCATTGAAGTTTTGTTCCACCCAATCTCGTGGTGTGTGCTGTTGTGATGGGTAAGCGATGCTGTTTAGGAGATCCTGCTGTTCAGTGTCTGCCATGTGCTCCTTCAAAAAGGTGGTGAGCCCTCTTGTGTGTAAACAGCATCGCATCCTTCAGTGTACCAGGTATAACCCACGTTTGGTTTTAGGTACATCTGGTAGTTCAACATTTGGTTTCGGTGGGTGGGCAGTCACCATAGGACTAGTAGGTGGGCTTTTGTTGCGGTGTGAATCCGTTCCCCTGGACCAGCTGCTGGTGTTATAATGGTTGTTAGCTGAGGGCATTGTCCCGGTCTGAATTTTCACAACTTTCACTTGAGTCCTCTGTATGGCTTTGTTTGGGTCAGGCTGGTCTCAGTTGCTTTAGGCGTTGGGATTAAGTACACCTTAAGGTTCCTGGTGTTCTTGATGTGGGTTTAGCAGTTGTTGCTGTGGAGAATGCGTTCGATCTGTTCAGCCACTCCTTTTACGTACATGAGGCTCTTTTTAGGCCCCTGCTTGTGTTCAGGTCCCCCAAATTTTGTTTTTGTTCTCTGATGCTACTGCCCGTTGAATGGCTTGATTTATGAAGTTTGATAAGAAATCCAGCTGGATGAACATCGCTTTCGCCTATTGGAGGTGGAGCCACGCTGTGTTATGGTCGGCTTAGGTGTTGGTAAACCTAACCTTCTCGTTGAGCATGATGGGCCTCACCTGTGCAGTGGGGTCCCCCAAGTTGTAGTGATACCCCAGTCAGTTGCAGTGGGCTTCTGGAATGGTTGGAAGTGGAGCGTGCCTTCGGAGTTCCTTGTGAACCTTACATCGAGGAAGCACATGGATCCTAACTCTTCATGTTGGAGAGTGGAGGTAAGGTCATGGTGTCATCAGTTGTGGTCGGCGAGTAGACCTTAGGTTTTTCTGTTCTTTTGCACTAAGAACTCATCCTCTACAAACCTTTTCCGGAGTTAGCGAGACGGTCAAGTTATGTGGACATGGTCATTGAGGTGTTAGAGGATTATCTCTGCGATAATGGCGAACAGGAGTATCACAGAGTCCCCTTGATTTGCATGAAGACGTGATCTCTGAACTTTACATGAATGGAGGAGAGCAGAACCTTCAACAGTTCCCTGCTCTTCATGAATTCAGCTTCTGGTACATCAGGCTAGGTCTGTAGAACTGTAGAGTTTTTCCAAGACAAGTTTGTGTGACAGACTCTGGAACATATTTCGATATCAAACAAGGTGAGCTCTTCATCTTCGTCGAGTGTTAGGCCTTTGATCCTGCTCATCAGATCTAGCTAGTACGTGAGCAATGCTTTCTCTTGATGTGCTTTTTGAGCCTGTCAGCCATAAACCTTTCTACAGATAGATGGGCCCATACTTAGCGGAGGTGATGAGTCACAGTGGGTGGCACATTTTGTGTGTGTTTACTTGTGCAAACATTTTTGGGTACCGTTGAGGCCATTTTGGAATCAGCTTGAGAAGTTCCTCCATCTTGATGAAGCCTTCTTTTTGGATTAGGCTGGCACAAATCTGGATTTTAGCCTAGTTTTTGATGGCGTACATGATTTCCTCATAAATTCCTGAGTGCTTTTGGTCGATCCAAAAGGATGGTGAGGTTTGCTTTGTCAGCGGAGCAAATGGAAATTGTCTCATTGCTCCTAATCTGCCTGAGGGCTTGCACCTGTTCCCTAGGGAGGTTGGCTTGGATTCTTAAGTCTTTTTGTTGGAGGAGCACTCTCTGGATATCGAGCCGAATGATGGTGCTCCTAGTGTGCTTTCTAGATGGAACTGAAGATCAGCTACCAGGTTTGCCATACCTTTGGGATCACTGCTTGGTGGTATTGGGATGAATTTTGGGTCCCGCTTAAGTACCTCCATTTCCACTCTTGATGGAGTATACTGTGTTAAATTCAGCACAAATTGGAAATATTCAGACTCAGATGCGTTGTTGGAGAGGTTTTCGTACATCAGATGATGTCCACGTAGCCTCTGAAATTTATCGATCTGCTTGACGGAGGTATCACGCGATGCATCACTTCTCCGTCAAGCAAATCGATAAATTTCAGAGGCTAGATGGACATCGTCTGACATATGAAAAACTCTCCAACAACGCACCTGTGTCTGAATACTTCTCATTTGTGCTGGATTTATTATAGTATACTTCATCAAGAGCTGAAATGGAAGTCCTTCACCGGGACTCAAAATTTATCTCGTTGCCACCAAGCAGTGACCCCAACGTCGTGGCAAACCTGGTAGCCGATCTTCAGCTCCTCCTAGAAGGCTACTTGGAGTATCATCATTTGGTTCGATATCCAGAGAAAAATATTTTCCTTAAATTTGCTACGAAATTTTCCTAAATTCATAATTAAAATTGGGCCTCTTTACACCAGGAGGCCTGATCGTCCACCAAGCACTACTAGTCCTAATACTTTACGCCGGCTGCTATCCTCCAGCTTCTCTAGCCCAACACCCTTTCGAAGCAAGTTGCTAATCACATTGTCTGCTGACTCCGAGGGAGTACACGCAAGATCTATGAAGGCATGTGGCTTCGGTGGCATCGTTAGTGCTCTGGAAACCAAACTAGTCCCTTGGATCCACTCTAGCCCCACTCACAGAATTCCTCACGGATGAACATGTCCGTCAAAGTATTTCGTTCGGCCACAAATTTGGTACTTAAAGTACCATACGTATGGACTGGCCATACTCTGTCGTAGAAGACTTCAGGATCACTAGGATTATTAAAGCCTTCAGCACGGAAAGACCCGTTCCAAGGAAGCTGTTGCCCCAGTGGGACCGTCCTTTGATGTTGACAAGCTTTCTCAAGGAACTCTACGAGCCACTGGGTCAAGCATCATTAGGACTCTTGACCAGAATGACAGTCTTCCTTTTCGCCCGGGCTTCTGGAAAACGCTGCAGCGAGCATCAGGCACTTACCATCGATGAAGCTTATCATATTATGGCTCGGTGAGACTTCTACATGGACCTCATTTGGAGCAAAAATGCAGTTAACCACGGAAGCATCAAAGTCCTCATGATTCTGGCGCTAAGTCCCTTGGCAGGAGACAAAGTGGAAAGATTGCAGTGCCCTGTTCGAGTGCTGCATTTTTATCTCAATGCAAATAATGATTAAAAAAGGAGAAAAGGCTGAACCGTAGCCGTAGTCCTCCCTTACCGATCCAGCAACAGCAATAATAGCTTCCTGAATCCGCTCAGTGACTGGATTTGCCTATGAAAACACAAACGAGTCTACAACCAGTGACAATGTCAAGAAGACCACTACGAGATTCAAGCTCTTTCCACTTCCTGGGTGGCTTACAACCATGACCTATTTGAAGAAATCCTTCAGGCTGCCTCCTGGAAGTGTGAGACCATCTTCACTTCACATTACCTGCGAGACTTGTCCGTCCACTCAAGCGGCTACTTTGTCTTTCCTCGCACTACTCTTTATAGATCAGAAGATCCAAGGCAACCGCAAGGAATTCACCAACTAATCCAGGAGGCGACGACGACAACTTGCCACCATCCAGTTTGTCGAAGTCTCAACCATGCAAATATGTAATTGGGGAGATATTCTGGGATTAAAACACATGATTTACCATTCCCCAGCCAGAATTGGTAAATCTGTTTTATCCCTAGAATACCTACCCACACCCAATTACCTATTCTGCCTCCCCTCATTGTTGGCACTGACCGTGTGCCAAGACAATACAGATGGCTGCCACTCTGCGCAACTGCGGAATATAATGTTTTGGGATAGAGCTATCATTGGGTATGTTGGTGTGATTTGGATTCTACATTTGACTCCCTATCTCGTTTGAAATAAAAAAATTTTTGTTTTGTTCTTTGATTTTGTTTTCAATTGTTTTGTTTAGGATACAGTTGTTGCTCTCCAGGCCCTAGCTGAGTACAACACAAAGGCTGTCACTCCTGCTTTAGATATGGTGTGCAATGTAACTAGCCAAGCATCTGGCAGAGGGAAACGCAGCATCGTTCTGAAAAAACAGAACGCTCTTGTTTTGCAGGAAGAGCAGGTAATTGTGTGTTTTTAACGTAGATTGGGAGAGGAACTCATAGTAGAAAGTGTGTTGAAATTTTCTGTGAAGCTTTTAACTTACTAAGAGAAGAAAAAAATGGTGATGATGATGACAGTATGAACAAATGAAGTTTGAATCATCTTTCCACAGTTGCATTATGCCAAAGCAAGAAGGGCGCACCCCAAACTGTTCCAAAAATCATTTTTAAGTTATTTTCTGTAGTAATTTGACAAAAATCAAATAACCACTAAAAGAAGTAATATCCACCCAAAACCGGTATCAGAGTAGCCGCCAAGTTCCCAAAAAGGGTTGGCATTAGAAAATAGTGATATCTTTCAACCAGGGAAAGGCCACCAAGGTTCGCACCGAGTAATAGTTCGAAAGTTAGATGAAAACTAGAACATTGCTATTAGGGGTAGCAATCTAAAGTTGTCATTTAACGTCAGAAGTATTATTCGATGCGATTAACTTGGCTAATAGGATTAACCTTGGGGAGGGGGCCTTTTCCTGGTTGGATAATATTATTTTCAAATGCCGAACCTATTGGAAAATTTGGCAGCTTCTCTTATGACAGTTTTGGGTGGCTATTACAAGTTTCGTAGGACTGTGAACGTACAAAATGTTACACTGTCCTATCTTCATCTGTACCTTTTTGTTCTAGAGGAATTTTATGTGTATAAATTTTCACATTTGACACTGCCCAATGAGCCGTTACATCAGCAAAATTGACATTTTGGTTTATTGTATGTCCATGTTTCATGTAGTTAAGTTTCTTCAATCCTATTTTTGCACTTTTCGCTTAGCTCACAATCAGGGCACTACGGTGTCCATAATTTGCTGTTACATCAGCCAAATTGTAAATTTTTCGTTGGCTTCCTTTGTTCACATTTTTTCATGTAGAAGTCCCTGAAGTTCACTGTAACTAAAGCATCAGGTTTGAATCCTGCTAGTGAGCAATGCACAAATAATTATGGGCCGAGTTTCGAGCCTAAACCTTTTAGGGTAGGTTCTCTACTCTTCTCAGTTTTAAAGTGGTGATATCTGATACACAGTGACTGTTACCAAGTTTCTTGTCCCAACCCTGATTGCTCAACCATAGCCTGACCCCTCAGCCACCGCCGTTAGCCGCTACGCATCATTTTTCTGAGTCAGCCGAACAGCCACCGAATATTTTTTGGCCGTGCTGTATGGCCTATAGCCGCCGGAAAAAAATACAGCTAGAGCCGAAAGTTTTGGAAGTTTTAATGCATCAAAATAAAACGAAACGGTCATAAGGTTAGTTGTAACTTGTCTGTAACCATATTGTGTTGCCAGCAACTTATGCGCACCGTGTATTAGTGGGGTCATTAGCATGCATGGTTACTTTTGATTTCGTTTTTAGGGTTCGAGCAATAATAGTCAGGACACATGGCTACAGAACCATTACTAAAAAAAAAAAATGAGTGGTGCTTGTGGTTCTAATTTTTTATTTGAGGATTTTTCACAAATTTTTACTCCGTAAGGCCTGTGTTTCCAACCCCCACCCCTTCCATTTCATCATTTTCTTGTGCAACGAGATCGTATCTTTGCTTCATTTCAGCCGATTTAGCCAAAAATTAGCTGTCAGCCAGCCGAATTTATACTTAGCCGGTTGTGGCCATAAAATTTGTGGCCAGCCGCAATCTAACCGAAATTTCTGTTACGCCGGCTGAAAATGAAAAAATAATGCGGCTGAGGGGTATAATCATAGCTGACAGCTCCACGGGTGAAGCTTGAGTGATCGTGATTCACACCACAAACTTTGAGGTTGCCAAGATACACGAATGTGCTTTCCAGTTGGATCAAGCACGACTCTTCAGGAATTATGCTAGGTACATCATGTACGTGTGAAAGGTATTCAGATTTAATAGCAATACCATTACTTCTTTTTAGCCATAGAGAGTTAGTTGCATGGGTTCTCTGTGGAATGTTAGTGAGCGAGATTTTTATAGAATTGGTTAGACGCTCATTGCACTGGCATATTGGTTGTGGTAAAAGTAAAATGCTCAGGTTGCCTTGATTTGATAGATGTTATTTTACGAAAATAGCATTATTTGTTGTCGGTTGTTCTTTTTAACATGGCAATATTAATTTTGTTTAGGTGCCGGTGGGCGGAAAATTAGTAGTAACTGCTCAAGGCAAGGGATTAGCATCAATGTCCGTTGCTTTGCAATACAACGTTGAGCAAAGGCCTGAAGAAAAATGCAAAGTGAGTCATTTTACGTAGAGGTATTAACGTCTTACACAATTTAGTGTAATCATTATTCAAGCGTTTAAGACTGAAACGGTAACACTTTTATCGATAGCAGTTTGACCCCAATATCAATCTGACATTTTCATAATCTATCGACACATTGCCGATACTGATACGTATTCTAATATTTTTGAATGTGTTTTTTTTGTTCTACAAACACAGCACTCTTATTATAGTTCTTTAAAACCCCATTACATAGAACAGTACAAATATTTTCCTCTTTTGTTTCTTACAAGAACGGATTTCTTCGAGCTTTCATTTTAACAATGCATGCTTAGTGGTTGTTCGTAATAGTAATCCTGTTAAAATGTTTTTTAAAAATTCATGGATTAAGTACAAATCCATGAACTAACAATGTGAACTACATTGTTCATGAACTGCATCGACTACATGAACTAACAACATGAACTACAAGTGATTACGTGATCCAAGCAATATCACAGCAACAAATGGTTCACACTCAGTGAGGGCCGACCCACCAGGAACAACGAGAAAAACCTTTTCCAAGGGCGATGTAACTCGCGGGTGCACCAAATCTCCCTGCCATTCTGGGTTTGTTCCCTATGGAACAGACTCCCTGCTGATGTTGTACAGGCACCTTCTGTCATATGCTTCAAAAGATGCCTAGACGTCTACTTGCCTGCTGTCTTAGACCCGTACCACTACAAGAACTGGTAAACGCCTTCCCAACGCCAAATGCTATTAAGAGTCCTGTTGGTGTGGCTTCAAGCTCAAGTTCAAGTTAGGCCGTAATGTGTTGTAGTGAGATTAAATAGATGTACTTAATTTGTACACATTTCATTGAAATTTAGTTGCAATAATAATTGGAGCGGGGCAAGCAGAGCTCCTTATGCAGCGACTCATTGGAGTTTCTTTGTCGCAGCATCACGCCAAAACTACTGAACCGAATTTAATGAAATTTTGTATGCTGACCAATTCTAACCCAATGCGTGTCTTTTTTTTTGTCAGATCATAAGTCTGTTATATTTTGATCGAAAAATTAAGGAAAGTCTAACAGAAATTGTAAGAAACCAGTTATTATTAGGGGAAACCATTTGTTAAAAACATATTGTTAGAAACCATTTTTTTGTGTGCGTTACTGTGGCACCTTCCCTGTGTCCGGATCGGGAGTGTCACAAATTGAAGATCAGATGAGTCGATGCTGTAGCATAACTAAAGATTTAATGCGATGTTGGTACAGCAAGTTAGGGATGTTACTGCAAGTAACAAGGATAACAACAAATAACAAGTATATTAGTACAGCAAGTTACTTGTTATAGCTTGTATTTCAGGTTGAATAATGTGTTGTACAAACAAACAAAGAATGCAATAGTTTTGAGGAATAACAACTCAGGTTCACAAGAACCATGCAACCGCATTATCGATCAATGAAAAATTGTTTTGTAGTTAAGAATCTGAAACAAAATCTACAAGGGTGAATGAACTTACCAAGTTTTGCCAATCAAAGTAGTAATACGAGAACAAAAATGGCTGATTGCTGCTTGGTGTATCAAGCAACCCTAACCGAAAAGTGTTCCCCTTAGCAAGTAATGATATCACCCATACCACCGTACAACTGCCAAGCTAATCCCACTGAGTATTACTTCAGACATTAAAAGAAAAACTGGACCGTTGCTACGGATGTCACATGGTCGGGTTTTTTTCATTTAACCTTTGACCTAATAGTCGGTGGGATTAGCTTGGCAGTTGTCTGGTGGCGTGGATGATATGAATTTGAATGAATATCCTACAGAAAACCTATAGGCTTAGGATGTTGAGTATTCCATACTACCAGTTTTTATAGTCTTAGTGTGGTATGAGAGTAGGTAGGACAATATCAAGCTGTTTTTTTTTATATGAGCACGGAAGGGGCTTTCATGACTTCCGCTGGTTGCTTATTACACAGGTTACACACACTGAAAGCAAATGACTCGTGTTGTAATGATGTCCGACAACGTTGTTTCACAACCTTAGCTCCATGGTCTAGTCCTATGATCATTAGTGACAACAATCCAAGATTTCTCAAGTGGGTTATTAGAGTTAATAATCTTATGTGCAAAGACAAGATCTCTACAAGAACGTCGATAAGCCAGTGTGGGAAGTCTTGAGTTGTTGTAAACGTTCACTATAGGGCAGATTGGATAAACCAATGACCCTCTTTGTAGCTCTTCTCTGTAGTCTTTCCACCTTGTCCTTGTCGCATTCATGTCTGATCCACCACGCTTGGTTTGCATATTCGATGATGCTTCTAACAAGACTACTGTATAGCTTAAGGAAGATCTTTGGTTGAAGCTCATCAAAGGTATTTCGGACTGCATTTAACACAGTTTATGCTTTGGCTACAATTGATTGAACATGCATAGAAAAGGAAAGATCACCATCGAGAATGATGCCAAGATCCTTCTCTGAAGCTTTATCTTAAAAACGTTCAGATTCGTACTTTTGAAATGTTGTAGCCATCAGAAAAACGAAGCAAACTTACGCGAATATTTAAAAAAAAAAGGTATAACAATACCTTGGCGTATTTTCGATAGTCCGATACTGCTGGGGATGGATTTCACAGCCAACTATCTTCTTCACGCAACGCACACTTATTTTTCTTGTTTACATCTCCTGTGAAATTCCAATTCGGAGGCTTTTCACGTGGCCTCCAATATTCGTAGTGCCAGTCTTGCTCTTTCCCAACGCCACATCGCGGCCTCCAATATTAGTTCGGTTGGTTCGCCATCTCCTTCTTAGGGTATCTCTCAGCTCATTTCGGAGCAGGAACCAGGAACCCAGCTATCCAGTTCCTGCTCTCAGATGAGCTGAGAGATGACCTAAGATGGAGATGGCAAACCAACCCAACTAATATTGGAGACCGCGATGCCGCGTTAGGAAAGAGCAAGACTGGCCCTACGAATATTGGAGGCCACGTCCAAAAACCGCTGAATTCGAATTTCACAGGAGATGTAAACAAGAAAAATAAGTGTGCGTTGCCTGAAGAAGATAGTTGGCTGTGAATTCCATCCCCAGCAGTATCGGACTATCGAAAATTTGCCAAGGTATTATTGTACCTTTGTTTTTTAAATATTCGCGTAAGTTTGCTTCGGTTTTCTGAAGCCTTATCTTGTAGTAGCTTATTAGAACTGGGCAGCTCAAATCCACAACCGTTAATGATTAGTAGCGCGTCCTTTGTAGCGACAGTGTTCGTGTTGCCGATTGTTTGTGATAGTTTGCGTTGTTACTCGTTAACTAATAAAGAGTGATAATTATTTTCATCACAGGTGGTGTTTTCCCAACATACATGAAAATAGCATTATAAATGATTGCAATCTTTTTAGTTAATGCCTCCCCAAACGTCAAACCATAAAAGGCACATAATTGGAGTTAAGTGTCTTGAGTACCAAATTTCATTTATAGCTGTCACTTAAATTATTTTATATGAGCGGAATTGCCAGTAGCCAGTATGTAGTAGTCAGTAGCCGCTATATAGTAGTCAGCAGCTAGTAGTCAGCTGAAAAATCGATGATCTTCACATACTTTATCACGTTGAAACAGTTAATGCACTTGATTCAAATACAACTATTGCTTGTCACGGCACAAAGACTGCCCATTTTCAACAATTTTCAAACTGTTTCGCCGCATAGGTCTTGAATCAATCTTGAAATATGTTCAGCTCTGTATTAAAAGTACCAAAGCTAGTGGCCGCCATGCAACAATGACGGAACTGAATAATGGCTTTCTTACAATGAATTGTCACAATTGAACTTGGCTGGCGGACCACTTTCCAAAAAATATTAACCTCTAAATTCTAGCTTAAATTTGTTTAATTTAATGCTCAGTGCCCAATAATCCAAGAAAAAGATGCTTAGCTAGGCTCTTCATCGTTGTTTTCCACGAACAGTGCTCCTTATTACTTTTCGTTTCTTAGGGAACTTTAGGGTTATAGTAGTGTTAGTTCATTTTTTTGCGATGTCCGATTCAAGATTATATAAAATCATTGTAAAACGCCGGGTGTTCGGCACCCAAATTGGACAAATTCATTCTGGACAATGGCCCGTAGCTGTCCAAATGTAAACATAATTCCACGATCGGTAGCTGATGTGTTGCTGAATTGCTAGAAATGAATGCCGCCATCACTCTGCCCCGAAAGTAGCACATTAAGAAAGGCCATCCTTTCCCATCCTTTCCTTTTCGATCGGAAACTCGAGATCCTCATGCCAACTAATAACCAATTCCAGAACTGCTTGCACTTTGCACCTCTGGATAATCGCCAAGATGTCGTCAACAAATCTGCATCACAGTTTTACACTTGGTTCAGACTTCGTCATCAACAGAACCAAATGTTGAAGAACTAATTCTGCTATGATTGGTGAGCATGAGTAGCCCATGGGAGCTCCTTTCGTCTGCCAAAATACCCTTCCTCGAAACTCAACATAGATGTTAGCCAAGACAACTTTTAGCATCACTCTATTCCTTTGATTTTTTTAGGTAAAGAATTGATAATAAATGACAATGACTATTTCGTTTTCCGTAAGTATTCCTAAATAGTGGTAAATTGTAATGTAATATAATTATACTGTTACTACACTAATAATAATAATAACAACAATACAGGGAAAAAAGCTTGTGAAGTAGATTACCTTGAAAATCTATTTTTGTTGTTGTTAATATTTTAGTTTTGAGCTAAATAATGCAAAAAAATGAATCCAGGTATTTACCAATACTAAGTACCCGTGAATAGTTTTGAAAAAAAAAATTGTAAATGATTTATTGAAACGTCAAAATTGGTCAAAATTTGGCAGCACTGCCAAGATATTTATTAATATTACATTGATTTATATTTTCAGTATGAACTAACTGTCACAGCAACAGAATACAAGGACCGAATTCTTCCAGCACAGCCGCGCCCTGAATTTGACGACAATATTTTGCCAGAGTTTGTAGTTCGATCCATAAGTTCTGAAAAAGAATACAGCAAGTTTGGCTATGAAGGTCTGTTCATTTTTATGTTGTGTTTGTTTGGTGCAACTGTAACAGTATGCTATGTTGAGTGAAGCGGAACTCAGTAGATGGACATTTGATTTTGATAAAGTAGTGTTGTTGTTTTTGACTGTATCTATTGTTTTGGAGTTGAAATTGCTAAACGACGTATCCCCTTAAATCACTGAGAATCGCTGCGAATCGCACACCAAAACACACCAAAACATTCGCCAAGTTAAATGCACCGCTTAATAGTTCGAAAGTTAAGCCACACAGTTATGTGTTTGGTCGAAATCCCAGGTAGTCCTCACAAAGTTTGCTTTCTATGCCTTGAAAACATACTTTGCCTGAAATATTTTAGTATTCTCCTTCTCTCATGCTGTTCGATCCAGAGATTAAAGACTGGGAGCGCCGCCAGCACCGCTACCTACTGCGCATCTAGTCTGCCCAGCGTCCTTGGTATATAAGCCCAGATGGAGGCCGTAATTCCATCTTTTCTTCTCTAGTCTCCATCTGCGGTCGCTATGCCACGAGCCAAAGGTACGCCAAGGGAACCAGTGGACCGGTGCTTCTTCCCCCCCCCACCGGTCACCGTCCCCGAGGTCTCTTTGGTCGACCCACCGCTACCTGTGTTTGGCACCCTGGGCCCGGGACTCGATGGTCTACGTTCCCCTGTGTAGACCCTTCACCTATGGTCCCCGCTACACTTGTCAGTCACACCCAAGTCACGGTCACCACGTCTCCGCTTCAATGCGGACAGCCACAACAGACCGTCGACCTTCCCAGTCTCCAAAAGGACATGCTCACTGCTAAGAAATGGTATAGTCGTTTGAAGCTTCAAGTCAAGGCTCGATGGGCTGCCGCTCAACGAGCGCTTCGCCATTCTGACGGTCCCCTGGACCTCTTCTCTTGCTCTTCTTGGGCCTCTTCAGCTTCTAGACAGCGGGCCCTCGTGCAACATGATGGCTCCTTGCATTCCTAGTGGTCATAACAAAGGTAAATCAACTTTTTAAAATGAGCTCTGCAATCTTTCGTTTCTGAGTATCAAGACACTCGCCAAGTTGTTGTTTCATTGTTGTTGTATTGTTGTTGTTGCATGAAGGCGACAAGCGTAAACATGTGTCTTTATCTGAAATAAAAGTTTTATAGACTAGAACGAGTAGCTGGATAATATACTTGCATGCGGCAAAAACGGCTACAAATCTGTTGGCCAATCAGGCATTACGTCCCTATAATGTAGTGCAACGGTTTTGGTTCGTCGGACGACTCTTTCTAGGAAAAAATTGCTACCAAAGATCATTGATAATGTGTTGGCTAGCTAACTAGCTAGTTAGCTACTAGTGGCCCGGAAGTCATGGTAATTTCCATAGACTTTAAGAAGCCGATTGTGAACGACTCAGAAGACCTTTTGAAATGAAAGTTGCTGTGAGCATTGGGCGACATTAATTCTACATACCTTTGGTGATATGGGAATGGAGGGTCCTTGGGTTGATTAGCTAATTGGCATGTTGGGGGAGTATGGATTGTTAAAGTATTGTTCGTAACCCTAAAAATATTGTTCGGTATTGTTGAAAGCATTGTGTCGGTCGCGTATCTCGTGTATTTGCAGGTGCATGTTAAGCGCTGGTCGGTTTACCGGAAATGGCGTACTGTAATGCTACATATCGGCGTAGCATAACTCCTCCGTGCTAAGTAGTAAGTTAAATTGTTATTACTAAAGAAAATTTGTTATACCCATAAACAAACAGTCAACAAACTATCAACACATGATTATTATTTATCTGAAATGTGTAGAAATAATAGTTGGCTCCTTTTTGCGAGTAATTAGTTATTTTTAGTTTGCATTAAAGGAAATTATTCGACTAGAAAATAAAAAAAATTATAAAACCAACAATCATAAAATCATTTACCACCACAACTGATACCTAACCAAGAATCATTGCCGAAAATAACCAAGTGTAAAACTGAAATAAAACCTGGCAACAAAAATTGTAAAGAAACCACCAAATGATCTGCTGTCACGGCGTATATAATAATAATAATAATAATTTTACCACAATAGTGATAGGGCACTGGAAGGGGCGTGACCCACTAACACCAGTCCCAATTAAAAGCAACCACAGTACACAGAAGTTAAAACAAAAATACAGCAATTGAAAATTTTGGCGGATATTAGTGGATAGAGCTGGAATGGTTGTGAGGCACAATACCGTACACATGCGTGATGGGGGGTTGTCTACTAGCAAAGCCTCTTGATAAATGGTGTTAGGTTTTCTGAGAGCAGCTCCCTGCGGAAGCCTTCCTCCGTTGTCATACTAACCGTCCTGGAATGAAGAGAATTCCAAATTGGTACCACCCTGACCGCAAAAAAGTTTTTCCTACAGTCAAGCCGTGACCGCCAATTTCCAAGGGTGACCCCTAGTATAATGAATACTCGGAGCAAGATCGAAAAAAGGTAAGTCCACTGAAATAAGATTGTGTAAAATCTTGTACGTTAAAATGAGATCGTATCTCAGTCGACGCAACTCTAATAGCTCCAGGCCGGCCAAAGCAAGCCGATCCAGGTGATTTACCTCACGAAGTCCAGGAAGGCGCTTTGTAAATTTTCTCTGTACTGACTCGATTAAGTCGATGTCTCTAGCTAAAAATGGTGACCAAACTGGTGTTGCGTATTCAAGGATTGGGCGAACAAAAACTTTGAATGCCCAAACCTTTGTTAACAAATTTCCCGAAGTGAAACAACGGTTAACCACTGCCAAACGACGAAAAGCCATGGCACTGACCTTCAAACAATGTGTCGATGCCTTTAAATCTGATGTAAACCAGATACCGAGATCCTGAATTTTCTCAACAGCTGGAAGAGTATCCCTACCAAGCACATAGCTGTAGCCTGGGGGATCTGGGCCAACGTGAAAAAGTTGGCATTTTGAGTTTGAAAGAGGCAACTGCCAAATATCGGACCATGATAAGACATTTTCAATCTCCTCCCCAAGTATGGTAGATGGTTCTGCAACCAACATATCCGTCCCAATTTTAATGTCGTCAGCAAATTTTACCCCATAAGCTGAGGACGAGGTCACGGTAAGATCATTTATGTATGTCAAAAACAGAAGGGGACCAAGCACTGAGCCCTGGGGTACCCCACATGGTACACTAATTTTGGAGGAAAGTGTATGCTCAATGCTGACTTGTTGAGAACGGTTACTCAGAAAGGCAGTGATCCAGTCAAACAGGGGACCAGTTACCCCACAACCCGTCAACTTTGAAAGTAATTTTCGGTGAATTACCGATTCAAATGCTTTTTTGAAATCAAAATACACAACATCGCACTGTGCACCAACATCCAATGCGCTTGTCCACCTATCAAGAACGCAGAGCAATTGATGGGACGCTGATCTATTTGAGCGAAACCCAAATTGGTCAGGTCGAAAAATCTGAGACTCTTCTAGATAAAGCATGAGTGAATCTCTTATGATGGATTCCATAACCTTACAAGTGACGCAGGTTAGTGCGATTGGTCTATAATTAAGTGGATCCGATGGTGAGCCCTTCTTAAAAATCGGCACAACGAAAGCGCTTTTCCAGATTTTTGGTAGTTCTCCCTGCTCAAAGGACATGGTAAAAAGTCTGGAGAGTGGGTAACTGATTTCGGCAGATATTTGTTTAAGCAAAAAGGCTGAAAACCCATCTGGTCCACAGGACCAACTCTGCTTCAGCTTTTGCAAGGCAGAAAGAACATCAATCTTGTCGAATCTTACATGGCTGCAAAATTGACTAGAGATTAGATTTTGCTGCACGGGAAGATTTTGGTTTCCATCGTCCGTAATAAAGTTCGATGCGAAAATGGAACTTAAAGCCTCTGCCTTCAAGAGGCTATCCACCACGATTCCACTTGGCGTTTCAAATGGTGGCAATGGACGAGACGACCTAGTTTTTTGACGGTAGAACTTGAAGAGATTTGCAATGTTACCTCCCTTAATTATCTTCTCCTCTTTCTTAGCATGCCATGCTTCGACAGAGTCAGAGTATTGTTTCCTAGCTAAATTATAGGCTGAAAGTGACGAATTGTCACGGTTTAATTTGTATAATTTCCACAGTTTAAGTTTGTTGTTTTTCATTTTAGTAAGAAACTTAGGCTGCCTATTTTTAAGACCTGGGTTAAATTTTCGGATGGGATTCCTACAACAATTGATGTGACCATTTAGGATATCTGAAAAACAACTCCATGCGTCCTGTATTTTAGGATGCACCGAAAAAATTAGGTCATCCCAATTTATGCCTTCCAATGTAGATTTTAGTACCTGAAAGTCAATCTTACTGGCCGGGTCACTACCAACCACCTGCTTACTAGGTGCAAACCCCTCACTCTGTGTGAGGTTTAATTTAAACGACACAATGCAATGGTCGCTATTACCAAAGTGAGCTCCTACTTTTAAGTCGTAAAGAAGGCGATCATCGTCAGTAAAAATCAGGTCAAGTATTTTATCCCCACGGGTTGGTTTGTCGACCCTCTGGGAAACTCCTAATGGTGCTAGCAACTCGAGGAAAGAACGCTGACTGGGGTATGCAGCCTGATTTAGTCGCCAGTCTACCGTAGAAAGGTTAAAATCACCCAGGAGTACATTTGAATATCCCTCGTTCATGGAATCGGACAAGTATTGGCACATATACTCTACTGCCTCCGTGGATCTGCTGTCCGGGAGATAACAAAGAACAAAACTAATATTTAGGTTTGGTATAGCAAGGACCATTCCCTCGATCCGTGTTGAGACATTTACCAGGACTGCTTGAATTCCAATTCTGTGCAAAATTAATAAACCCCCACCACGGCTGCCACGGTCACGTCTCACAACCACATACTTTTTAAGATTTGCCACCATTGCGTTAGTAAAATCAGGATGGAGCCACGATTCCACAACAAAAACCAAATCATAACATTCAACTTCAACCAAAGCATGGAAACAACCAATATTGCGGATTATGCTTCGCGCGTTAAACATGGCACAGTTCATGGTTAGCATACATTCTTCAAAGGTGTTCACAAAGTTAGGTTTAACACTGGGTGATAACCCAATTACATTTACTCGTTTTCCAACGGCACATGCAACATGGTCAGCTTCTGTCGTAATACAGTCTTTCCCCGAGACGTGAGATGAATCATGTCCCTTGCCATGAGAGTTCTGTCCTGTATAATATCTCTGTCTAAGGACAGGAAGGAAAAGTTCTGGTCAATGCACATTTTCCTAATAAGGCAATTTGTGTGCATTATTTGCAGATCACATTCACGGTTCACTCTCCCCAGTCTTGGAAACAGGCCAACAATCGTGATTTTTGATTTGGGGCAAGCTCGTTTAAGTGATAAGCAAAAGTCAGACAGAATTGCTGCAATGCGATTTGGGGGTAAAATCCCCACATTATTAGAACCAACGCATATGACAAAGGATCCGCTACGATTACTTGTCTTCAGCAGTTCTGGAAGTTTGGTCTGAATGTCCTCTACCTTCATCCCGGGAAATGTCAACGTTATTGAATCATTGTGGTTGCTCCCTCTTAAATTGCGGACATTCGAGTCACCAAAAATAATTGATTTTTCGAGCCATTGCTGCACTGGAGCTTCGCCTGTCTGGTTACTGTTGATACTTTGAGTTCCACCATTCGGAGTCTGGCATTGTGTGGGTGTTCGGTTTGGATCCCTTTCGTGGTTCTTGGAGTTGCACAAGGCTGACACATTTGGAGTTTGATCACAGTGGATCTGGCGTGCGGAACTCCTCCATACTGAATACAAGTTGCATTGTTATTGGAAAATAACAAAATCCGTCAGACTCGTCAACAAACAACATTAGAAAATAAATACCAACTCGTTTGATGCTTAATGTAAGGTTGAACTGATCCGAAGTCAAAACAGCAAATAAACTTTCCAGTAAGGTTTCATATACTACAGTGTTGTTGTACTGTTTAGTCCACGTGAAACCTTACTGCTGTAGTTAAATGTTTTTACCATTTTATCTGAAATGTGCAATTTCTGTAGAATTAATACTTGGCTCCTATCTGCGAGTAATTAGTTATTCCTAGTTCCAAAAATGTAAAGCATCCAGAACATCATAAATAACAAAAAAATCATGTTAGGCGCAGCTACCAAAAGTCCTGATAATCTAAACCAAAAACAATAAATTGTAAGCAAAAAACCCGCCAAGTTTCAGCCATTGAACGTCTGTGATATTAAAAATGAGCCAAGTTTCCATTCATCAGACATACAACGCAACTTGAAAACTTGGTGCAGTGCAAGCCTTTCGTTTGGAAGACCCAAGATGCTCAACCAGCATCAAAATAAGCGCTAGTTCATTGTTGTTGCTCCTGCTGCCGTTTCATTATTGTTTCACGCACACGAAGCTAAATAACAACATCAAAGTTGAAACGATCAATTGGTCACTCCGACAATCAATCTGCTCTTGGTTAAAAAAAAACTATTTACGAACTGCAAAATTCAGTAGCAAATCGCGGAGGTTCCGATTTCCGTAACGTCAGGAAGGGTTCACAAATAATAGTGCGTCATACACCACACTAAAAGCTATAGTTTATAGTACAGCACGCTAGTCTGCAGTAGTTCAACAAAACGCCACCATCTGAGTTGTAAAATTTTATTGTAAATTGATTCAAACAAAAGATATTGTAACAAAAAATCTTTACATTATTTCGATAAATTCACTGTATATATATATATATTCGAAAACATAAGATATAGCTAAACTATTCAAGTAAAAAAAAAAAAGGCTTGCAATGCACCAAGTTTTAAAGTTGCGTTGTATGTCTGATGAATGGAAACTTGGCTCGTTTTTGATATCACAGACGTTCAATGGCTGAAACTTGGCAGGTTTTTTGCTTACAATTTATTGTTTTTGGTTTAGATTAACTCCTTACGCCAGCCCCAGTACAGACGCTGTGAGAGTATATTTTATAACCTCTTTTGTAAGTCCATAGACATAATTCTTTTTCATGTCCTCTCAAATTGGAGGCCATGTAATGGCGGATGTATGAGTTCATTATGGGAGGGATTGTTTCTGGTCATGGGTTCCATAATCTGTTACTTTTTGTACTTACTGTTTTGTTTACTTTTGTTGGTTACTGTTTGTTTTTCTTTAGTGGAAGAAGATGATAGTGATGATCGCAATCGAGCAGCAAAAGGCCAGGGGTCAAGTTTTCATGTGGTGGGACTGGAAATCTGTGTCCGTTATATTGCGGATGAACCAGCAAAAATGTCTATTTTGGACATTGGGCTCTTCACGGGTTATAAAGTTTTGAAAGATGATTTGCGCAATGTATGTACAATAATTTTATTTTAGTTTTTCTTCAGTTAGGTTCTTTTTGGGGGCATAACTTCTAAACATTGGTACCACAAAAGGTGATCAACCCTACTTAAAAGGCCAGATAATTGAACGTTTTTTTCCATAAAACTCTTGACACATCATTCTTAGTAATCCTTTGCATAACAAAATTAAGGTTGTTCTAAGAGCCTAGGGAACACAAAGAATAAAGTGAAAAAAAGCAACCTCCTACACTTCGACTAATTTAGAAAAAGGCTCAAGTAACAAGTGGTCTATGCAAAATACAGCATTTATTTGACTATCCAACATTAATATTTAGTTCCATGGAAAACCTTTCCTTTCCCCATTCTGTGGGCAATAACCGGAGGTAATTACGTCGCCTGTAAAGGAACTAGATATCTGTAAAGAACTAGGTGTTGTCTATAAAGGGACTACCGGAACCAGACCAGACAAGGTCTAATGAGACCAGGCGTGGTAAAAAATATGTGTATCTAATTGGGGAAAGTTTGTGAAGATAAGTCAGAAAATTATGTCATACGCTCAAACAGTAAAGCCAAACATACCTCACTTTTTCAGACTAACTGTCCGGCTGTTTCTCCTCGAGAAACTTTCTGGTTCAAACATCATTAACTGTCCAGGGACAGTGATTTTCCACGGCCATCAATCACAACATTCCACGGTGAATTAAAAAAAGGTTATATTAAGGAGAAAAAATTAAATTTTGATGTCAGATCGTCCCTTTACTACTGAAAAGATAGTTGCATGTTCACAACAATTTGTGTGCATCTCAACAATCTAGAATTCTCGTAAAAATTTAAATCCTTCGCAGAATCCTTTTCACTGTGTTACAGTGTGGGATACCCTTTCTTGTCCGCGACACATTTTAACCTTCTCATTTGCATCGGAAGTGACGTAAGTTTTGCATTAATTAGATAAAATTAGATGCAAATGAGTAGGTTAAAACGTGCCGCGGACAAGGAAGGGTATCCCACACTGTAACAGTTTCATCGGATTCGACTCAGAAAACTTAATTCTCGTGGCGAGAACAAGTTCTCAGGGAGAATCTTCATTTTATGCCTACACCTGCTATTGTGAATACCTAATTGTTGAAAAAAAGACAAAAATTAGACAAAATCCGTTAAAATCCGCGAGTATTTGGGATTTCCACAAAAATTTCAACTTTCCGCGCTTTTTAAAATGGTCACACTCTTGTTTAGGTTGACATAACACCAAGAAATTTCAAGCTAAAACAATTAATTCCGTGATTTTTGAAACTTGCGGAATAGTGGAAAACCATTGTCCCTGATGATTAACAAGCTCAAAAACCGACTGGCTTCAGCCAGCAGAGATCTGTCTAGAGATCTCTTTTGGTGAGAGCAGCTTGATTTTAAGTGATCAAAAATGATAATGAGGGGTAATAAACGATGAATTACTGCTAGTGGAGATAGACCAGTACAATTTAAATTAATATAGAGTATACAGTGGTTAGATTCTTTTCATGTGATGATATGATGTCCCATCGTCTTTGAACTAAACCAAATGCTTTCACTGAATACTTTGTTTGTACGGTCATAATCGTTCCTTTTCTTATTCATGGACACATTTAGGTATGAAACAAGTTTTATCAGATTTAATATTTTTGTTTCGTAGTTGACCAAGAACAGGGAGGTAACGAAATTGAGCTACTATGAATTGTCCGACCGTTCAGTGATTCTTTATTTAGAAGAGGTAAGTACGGTACTTGGTTAGACAGTATATCCTTCATTTTGATTAGATTGGGGTTTTAGTAACTTTGTTTAGGGCTATTAAGTTGTAATCTATGAAGCTTCAGTGTCTGGGAAACAAATGCATACTTCCCTTCCCATATCTCACATCCCATATATTCATTTTGGAAAGCTTAGTACATTTTCATTACTGTAACACTTACTTAGATATGCTTTTAAAGTAAATTGCTTATGTAAATGAGGTTTAAAAAAATAACATTTCTTCGCATCATAAGCAGTCGAGGACTTGTCTCATGTATTGTTTATGCTCCTCTGTAATTCGGCCTCATCATTCAAACAGTACATGTTTGTAGTAAATGAGCATTTTTACTACAATCCAAAAACTATTTTGTAAGTACTATACTCTTTTGTTTAAAACCTACCTCTTTTGTCCCTCTTGACAAATTGCGAACTACCTGGCTGCTCTTACGCTCTCACCAATGGTGACATCACTTCCAATCACTTCGTTTTGGACAGATTGAGACGAGACTTATGTAAATTTTGTTCTTAATTTATTTCGATGACCAAGTTTGCTAAGTGGCTTGTGTGGTCACAGGCTCATGCCGAGGGATAACCATGATTTGTGTTAACGATTGTCGGCCCTGTCATTTTATTGGCAACCCGTGTATGGATATGTGCCAAACATATTCTCCACTGACCAGCCAAGGATTTCTGGATACGCGGCGGCAGTTGGAATGTCGGCGATTTTATCAGAAACTAAAATTGGATCCCAAGCTCTCTTTGGAATGGGGACTTGAGGCGAATTTGTAACCGAGCACGTTAAGAGGATTTCTATCTGCATGCTTCCGTCATAATTTAGCCGGCCAGATCGTAATTGGGTGTTAGTGCAAACCACGAGGCCAATGCTGCAGCTATGGGTTTGCTCGGTAGGTCAAGAAAAGTTGCACCTGTTTGCTACGTAGCCACAACAGGAGCAGGAGGATGGAGGGCCCAGGGTCTTGTAAGCACGCTGCCCCGGTGCAGTGCTGGTGGAAGCTCGATGTCGGTGGTCGGCCTTTCGTTGCAGTCTCAGTTTTTGCAGTCCCAGCTTTTGTAGTCCCAGCTACAGTTGTGGTCGTAGTCGCAGTTGTAAACTCTGCTGCAATCGCAGCATCCAGCCAGGATCCAGGGCAGTCACAGCCCTTTCAGTCACAATTCCTGCTGCAGTCGTAGTCACCTTTGCAGATGTAGGCCCAGTCACTTCTGCCGGGGCTGTCACAGTTGCAGTCACAGGCCGTACATTCGCAATTCCTGATGTAGTCGTAGTCCCAGTCACTTCTGCTGGGGCCGTCGCAGTCACAGTCTTAGCCCTTGCGGTAGCAATTCCTGATGCAATCGCAGTCACCTTTGAGGTCACAGCCCTTGCAGTTGTCCTCCTAATACAGTCGTTGTCACCTTTGTAGTTTTAGTCCAAGTTCTTATGCTGAGGTTGTTGCAGTCACAAATGCGTCACAATTCCTGATGCTGTCGTATTCAGTCATCTTTACAGCCACAGTCCAGTCACTTATGCCGAGGTTGTCACAGTCACAGTCTGTATCCTTGCCGTAGCAATTCCTGATGCAATCGCAGTCACCTTTGAGGTCGCAGTCCCAGTCACTTCTGCTGGGGCCGTCACAGCCTGTGCAGTTGTAATTCCTGGTGCAGTCACAGTTGCAGTTGCAATCACAGCCCTGCAGTTGCAGTCACTGCCCTTGCAATTGCAATTCCTGATGCACTCGGAGTCACAGTCACCTCCAGAGTTGCAGTCCCAGTCACTTCTGTGGGGTCGTCGCAGTCACTGCTGCAACCACCATTGCCATCACTAGTCACTTGTGGTCTCTGCACCGCCGTCACGGTACCTGGTGCAGTTGCAGTCACCTTTCCAGTTTCAGTCACAATCCTTAACAGCTGCAATTCCTAATGCAGTCATAGTCACATCCTTCTTAGCAGTCACACCCCAGTCACTTCTACCGGAAAAGTAGCAGTCACAGTTGCAGTCAAAGTCTCAGTCCTTGCAGTAGCAATTCCTGATGCAGTTGTAGTCACCTTTGAGGTCATATTCCAGTAACTTCTGCCGTTTCAGTTGCAGTTACAACCCTTGCAGTTTTAATTCCTGATGCAGTCACAGGTGCCTTTGCAGTCCCAGTCACTTCTGTCGGGACCGTCACGGCTACAGTCGCTGCTGCAGCCACCGTTGCCACCACTAATGCAGTTGAATCGGCCCTTGCGGTTGCGGTAGACCTTGCCATTGCAGTGCCGGTACAGTCGTAGTTGCAGGCACAGTCGCAGTTTATCATAGTCGCAGTCCTGGTCTTTACGTTGGTCGCCGGTTCTGCTTTTGCCATTTCGTCGACTGGTTGTGGTGATGTCACTGGGCCATCGGTCACCGCGGAGGGAGTCGAGTCAATCACCTCTGCAGGGGCCTGCCGGGCATTTGTCGAAGGAAGTTACCGACTCTTCCAGTTTGGGCCTGGGGGGGGGGTCTTCTGGTCACCAACCAGGGACGTCTGTTGTGTTATCGACTGACTACTAGCTACTGTGTGCCAGATGATGGTCGTGCCACGCGAGGAGCAGTCCACTGTATGGTCACCGGGTTGCCTGTGTCCCAGAGACAATTGTTCGGGCAGTTAGTGAGAATGGTGTTTTGCTATATGCTTGCGAGCTTCTCTTGCCTCTAGAGAATGAGGATGAGTTGCCACTACGACCGACGCCAACAAGGAACATGTTGTAGCCACCCAGCCTCGTGATGCTTACCTGGTCTCTGTACGGATCATTACTAAGGTCATCGTTGGCAGGCCGAGACTTCTCCTGTTCCACTGTCATAGGGAGTTGTTTAACGGGAAGCTCCTAGCATTGGCTGCTCATTGAAGGACAAGGTTAAAACTCCGGCTAAGGTGAGGTGGCCTCCAAACATCGACCTGCCTACTTTGGACTGCCACGTGGACGACAGCCCCTTCATGAGCCCCAGGAATCGTCGGGGCCCCGAAAATCTGGGGGGTGCTTCAGGAAGTGGTAACAAGGGTCGTGGGGGCCGCTGAGGTAAGCCCAGCCATGTCCTTCAATCACTCGGGGGCATGGGTCAAGAGGCAACGGGCGCCGGAGGTGACACGGCGTTTCAGCCTGCACCCTTTTAGTCAACCCGTTGGGAAGTGGGAGGGGCAGGAAGATCTTCCATTGACGGGGGAGGGGGTAGGTAGTGACTGGCTATCCATACATACTTTCTGTCATCAAAGGAGGGATACAGCCCACCATTCTTTCCACGCCGGGCCTGTCCGGTGTGATGCCATCTTGACTAAGGGGGAAGCAGGACCCTCTTCTTGAAGCAGATGTGTAAATTCTCTTGGAGAAAAAAACCACAGAGTGTGTCTTTATGGGATCACCAGGGTTTTCCTGTCTGGTGAGGGTGATTGACAAGAAAGGAGGGGGGACCAGGCTCATCTTCAATCTGTACAGGCTGCTGAATGCCTTCATCAAATGGGAGCACTTCAAGATGGTGGCGCTGGCACCAGCAAGGATGCTTATGCCAAGGAGAGTATGTGGTGCCACTGGGGCTAGGTAGCCTAATGGTAAGCACGACCATCTCGTGAGCAAGAGGTCCTCGGTTCGATCCTGACCTCAGCCAACCCTGGCATTTTTGGGTGGAGAAGGGCACCATGATGCCTCGTGCTCATGTCGATTGTTGCATGTAAAAGTTCCTAGGAATTTCCGGCTGGAATTAACCTAGCAAATTGTCCCTTTCACCTTCTGGAACCCTGGCTTCGGCTGGGAGCATGTCAAACCTACAGCTTACCTACTCAACGCCCTGCATCCATCAACGTTAAATTTTATCATTTCAACTCCCTTGGAATAGCATACCATTTTCTGGTGGTACCTTGGTGGCTGTGCACAGCCCATGCTTATTTACGTCGGTACTGCACCCAGTGTTGGGGTCCTTCATCGCTATCAAGTTAAGACCTTAAGGGTCACGCATGCCTCGGCGATTGGCTGTTACAAGGGCTCACAGCATCTGGAGTTCAGAAGCTCCTGGTCCGTCGTATGGGCCTGGGGATCAAAGTGGTGACTCCGAGGCTGGCCCTGGCCCTGGCCCTGGATTTTCAATTTCTGGGAGCTAGGTTCCGGATGACATAGTTCCTGAGCTGTCCTTCCCATGAAAGGGTCGTGAAGGTGATGTCGCCTCTCAGGAAGCTTCGGTGGATGCAGTCAACAACGGCTCGTCGCCTCAGCGGATCATTGGCCAGTTGGCTGGTGCTCCTGGGGTTGTGGAGGACTAGATGTTGTCTACACCAGTTTTGGATGGAATCCTGGCCCCAGCGTCGATTGCCCTAGAGTGGCAATAGAGGTAGTTTTGGGACAAAAGAGCATAGTTGTTAAATAACAAAAAATGAAGGTAAATGTTTTAGGATAAGTAAAAACTAATTTTAGGGGAAAAAATTATCGTTTTTAAACTTTCTAATTGGCAAGCATTCTTACGACATGCTCTTAATATTTAGCATGTATTATTTTTAAGGTTCCCCATGACAAACCTCTTTGTGTGAAGTTAAGGGCAACAGAAGAAATTACTGTTGGGAAAGTACAGCCAACGGCAGTGAAAATCTACAATTATTATGAGCCAGGTATGTTAATTACTGAAGTTTAGTGCCAGTTACAAATCGACTAAGACTGCTGAACTTGATATGAAAAACTGAAAACTAGGGCTTACGTCTTCAGCTAAATTCTATAGTATAAATTGTTAAGTGATAAGACCATGAGCAAGTATCTTTAATGTGCATTTATCTTCCTATGGTAATTGATTAGTTTGATTTATGCCTTCGATGCCCTTCGTAAACAACTATATAAGAAGTGTGATTGCTTTTTGCATACATTATATAATAAATTAATAATAATAATAATTTTATTGTCACTTTGCACGAAATTCGTTGAATTTTTACGTGCACAAATACAATTATTATTCTGCAATTTTATGTAATTACATCAGCGTTGTAACATATAAATATTTATAAATATAAAACGTCAATAGATATGCATATTAATATCAATTAGTAAAAATATCAATATTAATATCAATTGTTAAAAATTGTCCCAGGCCTGGGTGTCAGCCATTCAGTAGAATGCAGCTGCAGCCCCAAACAAGCAGATGTTTCTGCTATTTTGCTTGCTGAAACCGTATTCGTTTCGCCCTTGTGATATGCATATTATTTACATGTAAATTTCCAAGAAGTTGACAGGTGTTAGTCAAAAGGTATTAAACAATTTTAAAAACAAAATTTATCGTTCCATAACAAACTTTTTGATCTGATGTTTTAATTTATTTGGTAGCTTGTTAAAAGAACTGGGCACTAAGAAATTTAACCCACTCTTCCCATATGAATTTGTATATTTGGTTCTTTTAACCAGTTCTGATTATTTCTTGTCTGTCTTTCAATTGGATATTTCCATTCGCTTTTAAAATAATTCTGTTCAATAATAATAATAATAATAATAATAATAAAAAAACAATTTGTTGCTGGAGCAACAGGTCTGGCAAGGATCCTGAAGAATCTCTTACTGCCAGCCTAAACACAGAAGGGCAGCTCTTAAGGAGCCAAGGGCTAAAAGATACGGTGAAAGGCAAGGAGATTTAAAAGAAAAAGATTCAACACAAGCATGGCCAAAACGAGGTGGTGGAAAGGGAAAAGGGGAAAAGGGTCACGTCTGCTTACCTGCCAGGGACACTGTTAGCATCGCCAGACGAGGGAAAAGGAATGGAAAAGGAGGGCGGTCAATTGTTACCACTCAAAAAGTTTAATTTAGAAAGAAAAAGTGCCAAAATAGTTCAAAATGTAAAGAAAAAATTTAAAATAGATAAAAACTAATCAGTACGAACGTTTGAGAAACTCTGCCAAGAGCATGGTGTTCAAAATAGGCTTAAAAACCGCCACGGTAGTTGCAGAGACAGCCTCCTTGGTCAGGGAGTTCCACAGCTCAATCACTGGCAGTGCAAATAAGTTCCTTCGACACTCCGTGTGGGATTGCTGACTAAGAAGCTTAAATGAGTGGCCTCTAGTCCTATCTGTTGCTGAACGTTTGAAGAAGGGGACGTCAATTGGTAGGTCCCTTGACGATTTTAAAGACCAGGATGAGGTCCGCCTTGAGACGACGAAGCTCCAAGGGTTCCAAACCAGCCCTACGGAGACGTTCATCTGGTTCAAGGTCTCTGTATCCCGAAAGCCCACGTGTGAATGAGCGCTGCACCGCCTCCAAACAATCCACGTCCTTCAGGAGATGTGATCAGACCGGACTAGCATACTCCAGAAGTGAGCGAACGAACACCACAAATGCCCTGACAAGGGTAACTGAATTTGCTGCTTTGAAGCATCGTTTCACGATAGGAAGTCTTCAATATGCCACCGACGCGACTTTCACACAGTGTAAGGACACTTTAAGGTTGGGTGTAAACCAAACACCAAACATTCTCTCTATTTGTGGGGTAGGAGAAGGGCAGATGTACAATATCACATTAGACGCACGATGTTCACCAAGGAAATTATAATAGTTTAAATTAGGTCATGCAAAGTTAATTGTTTGGTTTACAGGCGCCTGTGAGGGCCTTATATTATCCGGGGTCAAATTTTTTTTATCATACTCTTGGTCCACCAGTTAAAAATGATATTTTGGCCAAATTTCGACCAATTTTAAATTCCTATACACCATTTTAACCGTCTTGAAACGAGCCATACAATGGTGCAAATTTCAAGCATCTAGCTGAAACTACTAAGTAGTTATCTGGCAAAAAACTTAAAAAATAAACAAGATTGTACACTCGATGACAAATAACATATTAGCAAAATATTGTAATTTTTTAGGCTGACTATACATACTCTTTCAGCTTTGAGCTAGGTACATGTCGTAGAAATGTGATCAGCTAAATACAATAAAAAGTATAATAAAACGACTGCTTGCCTGGTGCCTCAATTTAAAACCTTCCTGTAAACCAAACGATTTTTTGTTTGTGGCCTTAAATGAACATCTAGCACCAGGTAGAACAAACGTTGCCCTTCATGAGGGAACGTGAAGAAATGTCTGAATGACGAACTGAAATATGAACTTGTAGGTACACATTAATCACCTATGTGTTATATTTTCAGAATGCATATATCAGAATTTGTATTGAATAAACCCTTCGTTGTTTTACTGCGAATTTGTTACTGTTGGAATTTGTAATATCCTTATTACATTACCCGATATCTTTGTATTCTTCCAGATGAGGCATGTACGAAATTCTATCGTCCAGATGGAAATAGTCCCATGCTACAACAGATATGTGAAGAACGGCAATGTGTTTGTGTTGAAGGTACTGTTACTAACTTTTTATTGGTTAGTTTAAAGTTTTGCAGTAATGTCGTGTGTAATGCTTTTTAATTCGTAACCTTATCACATGCACCTAGTGACCTAAACTTGCACTGGTGAAACATTATGTTGTCAATGTTTTACAAATTTGGATGAATGGTTTTGGAAATTTATGTTAAACTCTTTATAGAAAATATACATTTGTTTACTTTCTTGTAGGCCAGTGTCCTAAATGTAAGCCATTCGAAGAACTTAAACAGATGACACGGCAACGCTTAGACAAGCTACTGGAAATTGCTTGTGAACAACACCATTTTGGTAATAACGAAATGCTGTCTTTTTATTTATTTTTTTATTTTTTGAGTTGCCTACATGCTATACTAATGCACAAACATGTTAGAAAGTCCAAAGTGTAAATTATAACCGACTGCATCATTGAAATTAAACTGTGTTACATGATTAAAAGCAATAAAGTTGTTGACCCCTAAATAAACTTCAAAGGCTAGACATGAACTCTGCTTTCATACACTAGTTCACTAGTTCCATGACTGCATAAATATTGCATTTGTTAGGTTTAGCCATTTGCCTTTACAGTAAGTTATATTGCAAATGTCTCTTTAGCTGCAAATGAAGCTACCGATTACGAACGTAACGTAGTGATAGGCATCAAGATAGACTGGCTTATGTACACATTTTTGGTGGCATGATATTTCAGCTGATGTAAATAAACTGAACTGAGTCATGCAAAAACTGAAACAAAGGCTAAGAGAAATTAAATAAAGCCAACATTTGTAAATGATTTCACATGACGTAATCTTAGCAACCCGTGGAAATGAATGTTTCTTACTATCTGCAAAATACTAACCTTTAGTACGCGTTTGTCTCTGGTTCCTTTCCCAACTGCACCCATAGGAAACCTCCAGGAAATTTTTATACTGCCTGCATGAAAATGCAGAAAGTGCTATTTATAAAGATGAACTTTGTCGACTTATATCTCTCCACTACCGTGAAGTTGTAAATAAAGTACTATACAATTGGAAGCATTCCAACCGACGTTTTATCCAAAGAAGTCGTTCGTTTCTCACGATTCGCAATTGTTCGTGTGTTGAGAAGCAAACAACGACTTTGGGATAGAATGTTGGTCGGAATTCTTCCAAGTGTATAGTACTTTATTTACAACTTCAGGATCGTGGAGAGAGCAAAGTTCATAAAGTTCATCGTTCTGCAGGCAGGAAATCCTCCAGTGTTATTTTATGGGTGCAGTCGGGAAAGGAACCGAGGCAAGCACATACTGAAGGTATACTGTCACATACTGTCTTAAATCCAATGTGACAGCCACTACGTCGGCAATCATCGACAGGAACGCCGTTTTAACTGATCAATTCACAATGATTTACCTCCAGTTTTATTCACAACACTTGTTTGGGAGTTCCTCCATTTGCTAGATGCGCCCTTCGGCTTCGGTTACTGGGCTTCGTCACTTCGGTCGTTTGGTGCTTCGCCTTCCCGTTGCTCATTTGCGCTAGACGTTGTAGAGACAGTCAAGATCGTCAATGCTTATCGAGGTAAAGGCGTGTTGCCAGTGAAGCCATTGTCGCATTCGCTGATCGACAATCACAACTTGCCAAATGTAAGCATGATTCTATTTCTGCTTACCATAAGCCTTCATTGATCAGTTACTCTCCCTTGCACCTGATCTTCTGGATAAGGTCCAGCCGCCCTCTGCACCAAAGCAGAATCCCTTTTGTAGGGCCCATTTCCACCCCCCCCCTCCCTTCTAGGGCTTTCGTCTTTCTAAGTAAGTCAGAAGGAAAGGTGTGTGGGGAGGGGGCGTCGGCGGGTAATAACCGACGATCAAATAAAGGAGGCGCAAAGCGGTCTCAACTTCGACAGGAGGACTCGTATCACTACCAAGGTCGCGGAGGCCGCTCCTTTCATAGTGGCAAAGGAGGCTCTATGGGAGGGGTCGAGGATTTTTCTGTTCCCGTTCTTTACTGTTTTGACGACTGCCCTGCTCCCCTTCACAAACATGGGGTTGGGGAGGGGCCACAGGCTGCAGTACCACGTAAGCATAGGAGTCCATCACATTGAGTGCCTTTGTCCTGTCGATCATCAAACATATCTACGTCTTACCGCTAAGTCATACTGACACGGCTGTTCAAACACGGCAGTCAGACATTAAGTTCAAAAGGCAACGCAAATAGGTTTGCATCTGCATTTATTTATTTGTTAAAGATTGGGAGCCCCCTTCCATTCAGAATAATTAAGGTTAGATATTCATTTCTACAAAACTCGGTTGAATGCCTTTGCCTACATTTTCTGTCGTCAGCTGTATTGCCTCGTTGTTTAACATTTTTCCCTTGTTCATTTCAGTTTGGTCAGTAACTTTCCTCCGGACATTTAAAGAAGGAAGTTTCAAATACTATGAAGTGAAAGTAGAAGCAGTACTGAAAGAAGGCAAGTATAGAAAATTCATCTCTCTAGAGGGTCGTGGCAACAGTTGGGTAAGACCTGAGACTAGAATTCTGTTTCCGTATGCAAAGCAGTAATTCTACAATTAAATACATGTTAGGATTTCATACTTAACACGTGAAATACAAGCAGTTCATGGGATGCCAGGCAGCCCAATTATAACATAATAAACAAGAAAGTCCAGTGCTCGGACACAGTGGATAGACACCGGGCTAGCCAGGATAGCAGCCACTACTGGGTGCTGAGCATTTGAGGGGACAAGGGAGCGCATCACCTAATCTTCTTAGTGGCCACTTTTGTAAGAGCAATGGGATGGACGAACAAATTTCTTTTCCCAACGTGACATGATTTCTCTTTTCCTTTATCAATACAGATTAGCATTTAATATCCATTAGTAAGCGCCGCCAGCTGTGTTGTATATTGGTATTGCAACTGGTGTGTCTGTGGCCGAAGGTCTAGCTGCCGTAGTCCCAGCAAACCAAGAACAACCAACCAGCTTCCGATTTCAACTTGAAATGTCTAGTTTTTTTTTTTGTGAAAGGGGGGAGGGGAAGCACCCTACCTAAAGTTTCGCTGCTGGGTGCAAACTATGGTAACTACACCACTGATCAGGCAGAAAAAAAAAAGCTCTTCCGTAAAAAATGTCTAAAAATGTTGCAAAGTGGAATATGTGTTTACGTCCTTTGTCTGAAAACCACCTCTTTTGTCATTATGGTAAATTTCGTGCTATGTTGTAGCTCTCGCCACCATGTGATGCTCTCACCAATGGTTGGTGAGGTCACTTCCATGCCTTGTCAATCATTTCTAGTTGCCTTGAAAATATGCATTACCTTTTTCTTACTACCTGCAAATACTTACTTCAGTAATTATACTTAAAATCATCATTTTACGCTATCACTGCTCATTTATCAACTAAAA
>JAHWFP010084155.1:78828-106331 GCA_023313725.1 Lithobius niger
CCCAGGGCATTGTTAGCGGCATGTGCAGGGGATTATGGTTCAAAACTTGGGTCTGTTGCACACCTGTCATGTTCTAAGCCTCTGCCACCGCATGATCCGAAGAAGACACACATGTTTCTTACTACCTGCAAATACTGATGCATACACATATGTTTTTCAAATCGGTCGGAAAATGCGCCCCGAATAAGAAGGGTTTCGGACCTACAAGGAAGCCGAATACGTAACTGAACTGTGTAGTATCGAGTTGGATTCGGTTCTCAAGACACCCCTCGTTCATTTAAACTCCTACTCAGCAATTGAAGAGGACGAGGTCATGTTGAGAGCAAGCTCTCAAGTAGGGCTTATTATTCGGCATCAGCTCCAGCTTTGAAGGCGATGGCATGGGTCAACCCGGAGCTCATGGAAAATAAAACAATTAGGGAATGTATGCATCTTCTTAAGCGAGCGTCTTCATGCCACAAAGATAGTTTAAGTTGGCAATGCCGTCTACTCATGAACAATGTCTTTCCTCGAATCTGCAACTGGGTTCCCGGCGGATGTAGTGGGCAAGTTGAGACTTTTGCCAGTTCAGGGTTCTGGAGACTTGCTTAATGGACAGTTACTTGTATTGGCCCCAGAACTCAAAGAAAAGGTTCGACCTGCCCAAACATTGGTCAGCACGAACCATGGAAGCTATCGAAGCAAGCCTATGTATGCAAAGATCCAACACCCAGCATCCGGACATTGGAATGATCCATATGGGGGAAAGAGTAGCAGCAAAAAGCCAGCGGACAAGTCAAAGGATCGTTCGCCCTTTCGTGACCATCCCCCCTCCTTGTCACGCGGGAAAGGACCAGAGAGTTACCAGCGTGGCCGAGGAAGAGGTAAAAGACCTCCACGTCAGTGACTGGCCATGGTCAGGGCGCCCCCCCCCCCCCCCATTCACCGTCAGGTGGGGGGGGGGAGGATTGCCAGACATCTTGGACATTGGAAGAGGATTGCGTCGGACCCCTTCGTCATCCGAGCTCTGGAGGAGGGATACACACCGCTATTCGTCACCAGGCTTGTAACTAGAGACTGGCTGGTAGGACGTCCCGAAATCCCAGAACTTATCAAGGGAGTCAATTTGCTGGTTGTGAAGGGGGCAGTACAGGTTTTTGGAGTCCAGCAAGGGCGATTCCGAACGGGAGGAGGATCCCGAGTTCTTTCAATCTTCGGAAACTCAATCAACACCTCGCAAAGGAACATTTCCAGATGGAATCGATCGAATCAATTCGAGACTCACTCCAGCACGAAGAGTATACCATTTCTATCGACCTCGAGGATGCATATCTGCACGTTCCCCTCAATCCCCTCGACATCTGTTCCGCCTTGTGGCGGGGGGAAAATCGTCCCAATGGAAATCTCTTCCCTTCGGCTTAGCGACGGCTCCATACGTGTTTACCCGGATGCGGAAACCTGTGCTTGCATACCGCACCTACATCACATCAAAGCTCACGCCTATTTGGAAGATTGGCTGGTTCGAAACAAGGACGGTTTTCTTTTGACCCAGCAGTGGGAAATGTGCAGCTCCTGGTTTTCACATTTGGGTCTGGGTATAAACCTCAAGAAGTCCAGACCAGTTCCAAGCACTTGGTTTGTGTTCCTGGGTGCAATGTTCAACACTGTAAAAATGGTGGTAAAACCAACACTGGAGAGGTTCGTCAAGACGAGAACGTCGGTGAAGACATTCGTCAGAAGGACCAAGGTAACGGCGAGGGAGTTGGCATCGCTCATTGGACTCTTGGACTCCAATGCCAGACTTGTACCCTTAGGCCACTGGCGGCCACTGGTTCAGAAGACAGATGGGTGGACATCATTCCGCTACGAGACCTCCCGAGGCAGAGCTTGTCGTGGTGGACGGCGAAGGGAAACCTTCAAGTTGGAGTGCCCATTCACGAGCCCGTTCCGGAGTTGCTCCTATTTTCAGACGCCGCCCTGTCAGGTTGGGGTGCTCACCTTGCCGGGGAAACTGCATCAGGCATTTGGAGCGAAGAAGAGAAGGTCCTGCACGTCAACGTCCTGGAGCTCAGAGCAGTTTGGAGAGCCCTCCTTGCCTGAAAGCTAAGGCTGAGGGGTCAGGCAATGGGCATCATGCCACGGCTGTTGCGTATGTGAAGAAAGGTGCAGGCGCACATTCGAAATCTCTTATGGAAGAAGCCTCCAGCCTGTTCGAGATCTGCATGCGGTACGAAATCTCGCCGGTTCCTCGCCACATAGCAAGAAGTCTCAACGTGTGGGCGGAAGAGTTGTCCCGGGGTTCACAGGTGCTGTCTACGGAATGGATGTTGGACCCTCAGGGTTGGAAGCCCTGTTTCGTCAGTGGGGAACCCCGTAGGTGGATCTGTTTGCACTACAACAATCAGCTCTCATGTTTTGTGTCCCCGTTCCCGGATGGAGGGCCTGGGCAACAGACACACTGTCAATCAGCTGGGAAGGTCTAAATGCGTACCTTCTGTGGAAAATGATCAACAAGTTGAGAGTGGCCAAAGGGAAATTCATCCTAGTAGTCACCTGTTGGCCAGCGCCTCCATGGTTCCCAGAGTTGATGGAGCTGGAAAAGACGGATCCAATCCTTTGCCAATCACCAGCATCGGGGGAGGACCCTGCACCAAAACCCTTCCATGCTGAATCTTCAAGGGTGGAAATTCTAAGGAAGAATTTGGTGAGGGAGGGATTTGAGACGGAAGTGGCATCCAGGATTACGAAGTGTTTGAGGGAGTCCTCGCAACGTAACTACAATGCCAAATGGAAAAAGTGGTTCGAGTGGTGTGTAAAGTCGGACTACGACCCATGCAACCAGGACCTACGAATGCTGACAGCTTTCTTTGAAGAGCTTTTTGTCAAAGGTTGTCCCCAAGGGCTATCGTTCGTGTTGACATGCGTTGGGGATCCAAAGACTGTTTTCCAATGTGGTGGTTTCCAAACAGATGACAGCCTTTGAAAGTGGGAGACCAAGACAAACGAAATTGTTCCCCACATGGAATCTGCCGTTGGGGCTGCAAAGTCTAATGGGCGCCCCATATGAGCCAGCTAGAAATGCGTCCATTCTATCTCTATCCCAGAAGACTGTATTCCTAGTCGCTTTAGCCTCGGCAGCACGCCAAAGTGAGTTGGCAGCCTTCACCAGGGATGAGGGTCATATTAGTTTTGCCAAAGACTGGTTTGACTGGTCGGAGGTATTTTTGACGTTTTCGGCCCATGTCAGAGCAAAAAATTGCAAACCGGGAACGACATCAAAGCCTGTTCGAATTAAGGCTCTAAAAGAGTGTGGACAAACACGAAAAGAGCTATGCGGTGCGGTGCTACCTATCCAAAACAGAAAATAAGAAGGAGAACTGCAATTTCATAACAAGCCAACTCCACTGTTTTTTGATGTGGACTCAAACAGTGGTGAAATTATAGATAAGGGCGTGCCTAGGATCTGGGCCGTGATTAAAAGAGCATACTTGAACGGACAGGATCACGGGGATCTCCCCGCTATAGTTAGAGCACACGAGCTTCGCGCATTAGCCGCATCATGGGCGTTGGGATGAGGTGATCACAGTGTGCTCATGGAATAGCAGTACCACCTTCATCAAACACTACCGGATGGGGTCACCCTTAGTGTAGACTGGGGACGCCCGGACGGAGGCACACACTGGTGAATGAACTATAGTGCTGACTCAGACTGAGGGAGTCACCTCGAGTGTAGACTAGGGACACCCAGTCAACTAAGCACGCCAGTGAAGTAACTGGAAGAGGAGACGAGACCAACTGTGTAGAAGTGGTAAGTTGACTTATTCCATGTTAAAACAGTAGTAGGCAAGCTCTCCCGGGTTCAGTGAGGTTTTTTCCCCACCGCCTGAATGACAAATTCAGCATAATTACTGAAGTAAGTATTTGCAGGTAGTAAGAAACGATAATTTTAAAATGTAAAATTAGTTTTTACTAACCTAAATACTTACTTCAGTAAGAACCCGCCCGCCTCCCCGCATTCACTGAAAGGAGAGTTCAAAATGTGATAAGGGGAACAAACAAGATGGCGGCCTCCTAGTTAGGAGTAGCAGCGCCCCTGGCGGGAGAGGAGAGAAAGTTTGGATACAAGCTAAAAAAAGGGAGTTTTTTAGTTGATAAATGAGCAGTGATAGCGTAAAATGATGATTTTAAGCATAATTACTGAAGTAAGTATTTAGGTTAGTAAAAACTAATTTTACATTTTAAAATTATCGTTTTATAGCATTCTCCTTCTCAAAATGCTGTTCAATCTAGAGAAATTAAATCTAAGATGTCCTTCCGGTTCGCTACCTACTGCGCATCTTACTGCGTAGCCTCCATCATATAAAAGCCGAAGCGGAGTGGTACGCTCACCTTTTCTTCTCTACGCTACCACGCTGTTCACTTCTCTCCCAGCTATGTGCCATCCGCTGCGTTCTATCCTCGGTAACCCGTCCTCATGCCTCGTGCCAACGGGACGCCAAGGGATGGCTCCTCATCCCGCACTCCTCTTTCCGCATCCCCTCCGGTCCCACCGGTTGCGGATGTCGAAATTCTCGAACTTACTGCGGACCAGGATTCTTTGGAGCAGCCTCGTCCGCCGCCCAATCCTCTCTTTTCCGAGCCGTCCGCTCCCATGCCTTGTGACACTGCAGCCACGTTCCCGATCCCCTGCAGTCAGCCTCCGCCAGCACGAGACTTGCGATCTCTTGCTGATGAACTCTCTCGTACCAAGGAACGCTATGCTTGCCTCAAACTTCAGCTTAAAGCCCGGAAGGTTGCTGCTAAGTTGGCCTCCGTGGGTCCGCAACTCACTCCTCTGGATTTGTCCTCACACTCATCCCGTCCTTCGGTAACTGGACATTCCGCCACTCAGCGGACCAATGAACCACTTACTCCGTTTCAAGTGCATACTCTCATGGACTCCTCACTCCAAACTTTTAAACGAAAAGCACCAGTCTCCGATTACACTTCAGCCTGGCTTGCTTCCATTCCTAAGTGTCACAAGCCTTCCCTTGACGATGCTGGGCCTTCTGCCGTCCCGGACGATCCATCCCGTCCGCTCAGTTGCCTCCTCCGGTCCCTCCTACGGACAAGGACTTAGACTCCTATTATTCTCCGGTCCCATCCCTATCGGATCAACCTGACCCTCCGTTCCAGGGAGACCCTGATCCTTCTGAGATCTCATTACCAGAGTTACTGAAGACAGTCAAGAGGGTCATTCCGGATTGTTTTTTATACAAGCCATCCTCTGCCTCCGATCCAGTATCTAAGAACAGAGGCCTTGCTACTGGTTTCGGCTTTGGCCTACGTGATCAACTTCCACACCAACCACCGTTACTAGGACAGTCAACTACGCTCCTCACGACACTACTTAGGACTGGCGGTGTCCTCCTCTGTAACGGAATTAGATAAGGATCCACCTCCTCCTCGTCCGGATCGTGAAAGCTACTTCTTTCGTCCCATTGGTGAGGGGACAGCCAATCCTAGGAACTTCGACACATATCCTCATTCGGAATTTCTCACCGCGGATGCAAAGCTGGATTTTGGATCCGCCCTTTATCTTCCTAGAAGAGCGGCAGTCCCTGTTTACATCCTACGTGACAACGACCGCATCCTCCATCTTGGTCTTCGTGCTGCGTCCAAAACGGACGTCCTCAGTGCAGCAGCCAACGCACTATTTGAAAGATTCTATACCGATCCTCCTCCTGAAGACACCCGCCACTAGCATTCCTTATCAACCAAGTTTCTAGGAAAAGCTGCTTTGCCACATACCATGCCATGAACTGGTTTACATGTGCCCTCTTTAACTCCACGCTTCTTCTTCTTCGAGATTGCTCTGAACACAGCATCCAACCTTCATGATTCGACCCGTTACCTCCTGTGGAACCAACCTATTCACAAGTCTGAATCTTTGTTCCGCGGATTGTTCCCAAAAGTGGCTCCTCACCTAGATATTTCTCGTATCCCTCGTTATAACAAGAATCGTCAGAATCGACGACAACGATCCGCTCCGTCCTCCAAAACGGATCAACCTAAGGATGACTGGAAGACCATGAAAGCTCCTGACTGTGCGCCGCCTCCGCCACCACGATCCGCATCGCCCTTTCCATCCCGTCCCCAGTGACGCGGACGTGGTCATTCCCGGGGCAGACCATCCACTCCTGACAGATGCCAATGTTCCTCCTCCCGTCCCCGCAACAAGGAACGTGATAACTATTGACATTCCGTCTCCCCCACAAGAAGTAGGGGGACGTCTTCGATTCTATGTCAAAGCTTGGCAAAAGGTAACCTCAGATCCGGTGATCCTCTCAATTATTTTACATGGCTTCAAGCCGAAGTTTTTGACAAAACCCCCGGTGCAAGATCCACCATGGGAACTATAAGCTCCAGCTCCCATCCCACTCCGGACGGAAATAACGTCCCTTCTTCACAAACAAGCCATCCGTGTAGTGCTACCTCCGTTCACTCCAGGCTTTCACAGCAGTATTTTTCTGTGCGACAAAAAATCAGGCGAGACGCTTCTGATTTTCAACTTAAAACCACTGAACCAGTTCATCCACAACCCACACTTTCAAATGGAAACAGTCTCCTTCATCCGAGAATCATTACAACCCAACGACTGGACAGTGTCACTCGACCTAGCGGACGCATCCCTTCACATTCCGCTTCATGCATCTGTCCGCGACCTCTTCCGTTTCTTATTAGACGGCACAGTGTTCGAATTTCTCTGTCTCCCCTTCGGACTGAATGCCGCCCCACGAACCTTCACCATGGTCCTATGTCCCGTCCTTGCCTACCTGCATCAACAAGACATTCGTCGTATACATGCCTTTCTCGACGACTGTCTCCTACCGCGTCCCAACCCCACTACACTCCCCAGCAATCTGAATGACGTCGTGTCTCTTTTTCATCACCTTGGTCTGGGAATAAATTTTTCGAAGTCTCGTCTCCAACCCGCTCAATCCTTCGTGTTCCTAGGAGTATTCTTCGACCTCAAGAAGGCAACAGTCATGCCATCCCTAGAAGGCATAGAAAGTCGCCTGCGTTCTGCCTATACCTTTGTCCGCCTGCCTCTACATACGTTCCAAGATTTTGCTTTCACCGTCGGAACCATCGACTCCTTCGCAGACCTCGTCCCTTATGGTAGGTGGATGGCGCGCCCACTGCACCATTATCGTTCCAGTCTTTGGGACAATCCTCAACTTGCGCTATCCTTGCCATCCCAGCCTCTAGGTCCCTTCTTTCCCATAGACACCTTCTGATGGTGGATGAACGTCCTCAATCTGACTGCCACAGTTCCTCTTCACGAACCTCTCCCAGAAGTCCATCTTTTCATGGATGCATCCCAAACAGGTTGGGGAGCTCACATCGACAACCTAACCATGTCCGGCACTTGGCCGGAGAGGATGTCATTCCACATCAATGAATTAGAACTTTTGGCAGTCCTTCTTGGCCTTCGCCATTTTCAAGACCATATAGCAGGACGGACAGTACAAGTCCATACAGACAATACCTACGGAAGGGGGGCGGAACTCGTTCTGTGTGTCTCTATCACGTCACCTCTCAAATCTTTCAACTATGCATTCAACTACGTGTCTGCCTTCTTCCACTTCACATCCCAGGGTCTTTGAATGTGATCGCAGATTCCCTCTCTCGTCGCGATCCACCAACCAGCGAATGGACATTACATTCAACCATCTGCTCCGTCCTATTCCACCTCTGGGATCACCCGATAGTCGACCTCTTCGCCACGAGGTGCAATGCCAGACTTCCCCTATTTGTCAGCCCCTTCCCGGATTCTCACGCCTGGGTAGTGGATGCATTAACACTGAATTAGGATCACCTTTACGCATACGCGTTCCCTTCCCCTCGCCTCCTCCCTCTCGTGTACGCAAAATCGCCAATTCACAAGGACGATTCCTTTTGATAGCACCGAATTGGCCAGTAGCAGCCTGGTTTCCACTGCTACTCAGCTTCCTCATCGACTCGGAGGAGGATCGGTCCTGCACCCGAACCACCAAGCACTTCACGAGTGGTTACTATCATCCAGCTCTTCCGAGCGTCTGGCATTTTTGAAGACGAGGCCACTCGCATCGCATCACGAGCCGTCCGAACCTCTTCCAACAAGATTTACGACAGTCACTGAAAACGATGGCTTCATTGGTGTATCTCAGAATAAGTTGATCCAATCCATCCTGCTATGCATGACCTACTCCAGTTCCTCACTTCTCTCTTCAAAAATGGACGCAGGGGCTCCACCATCCTAGTATACCGGTCCGCCCTAAATTTTTAAAGCGGCTGTTAACACGAACCTCCTTACAGATTATAGGATCTCATCCTTAATTCATTCCTTCCTTTTGGATCGTCCTCGCATGTCAAGACAATTCCCAGATTGGGACCTATCCATTGTCCTCACAGCCCTCATGGCTCCACCCTATGAACCTATGCACTCAGCTAAACTCAGCCACTTTACAAGGAAAGCAGTTGCAGCGAACTACTGCTTCTTCCTGCTTGACTATGCTGGCGTAACTATGACCGCACGAGCATCGTTCCGTGCTAAAACTCAAAAACCCGATGAAAGGACTTGTGTAATATCAATTAGCTCTTACCCACCCACAAAGATCTCTAGACAGACTGTTTCGCCCTTGTTTGGGCTCGTCAGTAGAGAATACTTTGTGGACGAGAGCTAGGCTACGCTTGCTAGGGCAAATGACAAGGGCGAAATGAATATGGTTTCAGCAAGCTAAATAGCAGAAACTTCTGCTTGTTTCGGGCTCCATTCTACTGAATGGTTGACACCCAGGCCTAGGATAATTTTTACCAATTGATCATTTAATATCATTTAGCTCTCACCCACAAAGCTAGACAGACTGTTTCGCCCTTGTTTGGGCTCGTCAGTAGAGAATGCTTTGTGGATGAGAGCTGGGCTATTCGTTTTGCCCTTGCCATTTGCCCTAGCAAGCATAGCCTAGCTCTCATCCACAAAGTATTTTCTACTGACAAGCCCAAACAAGAGCGAAACAGTCTGTCTAGAGATCTTTGTGGGCGAGAGCTAATTGATATTAAATGTTCAATTGGTAAAAATTGTCCTAGGCCTGGGTGTCAACCATTCAGTAGAATGGAGCCCAACTCTAACAGAAGTTTCTGCTATTTCACTTGCTGAAACCGTATTCGTTTTGCCCTTGTCAAAGGACTCGTTCCTTCATCATTCCATCCTTAGCCACCATCCTAGGGGACGAAGAGGTACGGACCCTTTGCCCTGTCTGGGCAGTGCGGTTTTACCTCGAAGCATCCAAGCCCATCCGCCGAGGACACTCCCAACTTTTTCTCCCTTTCACTAATAAGGTCGGCACCACTTCCACCCGGATGATCGCCACTTGGGTAAAAAGTGTCATCGTCGAAGCCTACGAAGCACTTGACATAAACTGTGTCTCTGAAGGCATAAGAGTAACAGCCCACGAACTTCGTGCAATTTTCACATCCTGGGCCCATTACAGCAACACCCCTATCACTGAAATAATGAAAGCTGCCTCTTGGAGACATCCCACTGTCAAAACGTCTCATTATCTCCGGGACATGTCCCATCAAGCTGAAGGACTTACGGCTGCGCAGTAAGATGCGTAGTAGTTTAATTTTCTAGATTGAACAGCATTTTCAGAAGGAGAATGCTATAAAAAAGGTAATGTATATTTCCAACAGGCAATAGAAACCAAAATCAACCAGGTAACACTGGTATTTTGGAGTTTTTCCTTTTGCGCTTAATGTATTTCAATGTTGAAGTGTACTGATATAGCTCGTGTAGTCACCGTTTCATGCCTGAGAATAATTACGATTAGTGTTAAAATTATTGGCCCTGTCATTTTATTGACATTTTTTTGTGTGTGGAAGTGTGCCAAACGTAATCTCCACGGACCATATGGAGTCGGAACGTTGGAATTTTTAAAGAAAACGTAAATTGGATCCCAGACTCTCGTTGGAACAGGGAATTTCGGTAGATTTGCAATGCACCACAGGGAAAAATTACCTGGAGTGATCGTCGGTGAGAACAACCTGAATGCTTCCGCCGTCATTAGCCGGTCATATCGTCGTCGGGTGTTGGTGGAAACCATGAGACCAACGTTGTAGCAGTGGGTTTGCTTGCTGCACAGATGAAGTCGATGTTCGAAGAGCTGTCAACGTCAGCTATCATCGCCTTTCTGTCGTTAGTGTGGTCTGAGAAGAATTATTGTGCCCGCTTGCTAAGCAGCCGGGACAAGGGGATGAGGATAGAGGGCCATCGAGCCCAGGGCCGTGCACAATTGGTGTCAGCGCGCTACCCTGGTGCAGCGTTTATGGGATCTCTATGTCGGCTTTCGTCTCGGTCTCCATTGCAATCCCAGCAAACAGTTGAAATCACAGTCGCAGTCACAGCCCGGGCAGTCACGGCCCATGCAGTTGCATTTCCTGATGCAGTTGTCACCTTTGAAAGTCGCAGTCCTAGTCATTTCTGCCGGGGGCCATCTCAGTTGCAGTCAGTCTCAACCCTTGCAGTAGCAATTCCTGATGCAGTTACAGTCATCTTTGCTGTGGCACTTCTGCCGGGGGGGCATTTCTGTCGTCGCAACTTGTCGTCACACTTCTGCTGGCACCGTCGCAGTCACAATTCCAGATGCAGCTAGTCATTTTTGTTGTCGCTGTCCCAGTCCTGCTGGGGCCGTCAAAATTAAAGTCAGAACAGTTGCAGTCACAGTCACTGCTGCAGCTACCGTTGCCACCACCAGTGCAGTAACATCAGTCCTTTTGGTCGCAGCTGACCTTGTCATCATGGTGCCAGAGGCAGTCGCAGTCACCTTTTCCGTCGCAGGCCCAATCACTGGCATCGGTGAAGTCGCTGTTGCACGCGCAGTCGCTGCTGCAGTCACAGTCGCAGTCCCCAGTTTTGCATTCATCAAGTTGTTGGCCGGTTGTGGCGATGTCAGTTAGTTACCACGAGGGAGTCAAGTCACGCACCTCTGCAGGGTCAGCCCTGGCGGGCAGTTGTCGAAGGGAGAGTCATCAGATCTTTGGGCTTTGGGTCAGGGGTCTCTTGGTCACCAATCGGGGACATCAGTTGCTTTTTCGGCTGCTCGCTGCTGTGTGCCAGAAAGGTCCGTGCCACGCCAGGAGTGGTCCACTGTACAGTCACCGGGTGTTCCCTACCCCCTGTTCACCTTTTCTTGAAGCAAGGTTCAACCCCACGTGTCGTCTTCCGGGGATGCCCATGTGAGCATCTTATATAAGATCTTGTAAGATACGTTAAGTTCTTACAGGGGTCCTGTAAAATCTTGGTACAAGATCCTGTAGGATCCTGCCAGATCCTGTAGAATCCTGTAAGATTAGGTGCAAGATCCTATAGGATCTTGGTACAAGATCCTGCAGGGTCTTACAGGATCTTAGCAGGAACTTAAAGAATCTTAAAAGAACTTAAAGGATCTTACATAGGATGCTCACATGGGTGGTGGTTGGTGTCTCAGAAACCGCAAGTGTGGAGGATTCTGCACATGAGTTGCCAGTGTCCTTGGAGCAGTTAGTGTGGATGATGGTGTTTCCCTAGCTTCCTGCAAATTTCTGCAAGGGCCAGCCAGCCTTGCCTCCGGGAAATGAGGGTGAGGCACCACTAGGACCGTACTCCAACAAGAAGACTTGTTCTAGAGCCTCCCAGCCTCCTGATGCTTACCTGGTCTCTACATGGAACATTACTAAGGCCACCATCGGCAGGCTGCGATTTCTCCTGTTCCACTGTCGTAGGCAATAGTCTAACGGAAAGCTCCTGTGATTGGCTCCTACACTGAAGGACAAGTTAAGCCTGTGGGTAAGAATAAGAAGATGGCGTCAGAAGTCAGCCGGCCCATTTTGGACTGCGATATGGAAGACAGTTCTTTCATGAGCCCCTGAAATCGTTGGTGTACCGAAGATCCGGGGCGCTTCAGGAGGTGGTAACAAAGGCTGTGTGGGTTGCGGATGGTGCCATCAGAGTACCAAGCTGGGTGGCTGTACTCTCCCAGCCAGGTCTTCAACCACTCAGGGGCGTGGGTCAAGAGGCAAGAGTGCCCGGAGGATGGTTCAGACTGCGCTCTTTAACAGACCAGTGGTGGGGGTTGGGGCGGGGGGGGGGCGGCAAGTTATGCTTCCATTCGGAAGGATAGAAGTCAGTAACAGATGATCCATACGTTCTTTTTTTCATCAAAGACGGAGATAGCGTACCTTTCCTTTCTGTGCTGGGCCTGTCCATTGTGATACTGTCTTGGTTGACGGGGAAGCATATCCCTCTTCTGGAAACATTCTCCTGGAGAAGAAAGTCGTAGAATGTGGCCCCGTGGGATCACCGGCAGAAAGGAAAAGAAACCAGGGTCATCTTCAACCTGCACCGGCTGAATGCCTTCGTCAAGTGCGAGTTCAAGATGGAGACGCTGGCATCTGTGCGAGAATCCCTTTACCAAGGAAAGTACACGGTGTAACTGGACTTGACGGACGCGTACCTACACATACCACTGCATCTATCAACATTCACTTTTTTTCCTTTTATCTCCAGTGGAATGGCGTGCCAATTTCGAGCGATACCTTTTAGACTGTATACAGCCTACACATCTTTACATCAGCGCTGTGCCCATTGCTGGAGTTCCTTCATCACCATCAGGGAAAGGCTCACACATACGTTGATGATTCTCTGCTATATGGATTCGACAAGAGGTCTCTTTTGCCGCACTTTGAATGCACAGCCATCTGTTCTAAAGTCTAGGGATCAAGATGGAAAAGTTGAGGCTGAAGCCAGCTCTAGATTTTAAATTCCCGGGAGCATGATTCAGGATGACAGTTCGTCTGTCCTTGAAACAAAAGGTTGGACTAGTTGATGTCAGCTCTCCAGCAGCTTCGGGGGATGCTGACAGTGATAGCTCGTCGACACGGCGGAATCGTCGGCCAGATGGATTCCATGACCATGTTCATGCCCCAAGGGTCATGGAGAATGAGATTTCTACACTGGTTTGGAAGGAGGCCTGGCCCTAGTGCCAATCGTGGGCGGACATATTACCCGTGGACAACCTGCCTTGGGAGGAGCTGTAATGGTTGACTGCGATGGAGAACCTTCTGACGGGAGCCCCTATCCCAACACACATGATGTTCACGGATGCTTCACTATGTGTAGGGCTAGGGGATGAACCTGGAGGACTTGGTTGTAGCAGGTACATGGTCAGCAGAGGAGGGCAGCATGCACATCAACAACCTGGAGCTACGGGCAGTTCGACATGGAATTCATTGGGCCGTTTGGCCGAAGAACTCTGCGGTGTCCGTCGTGTGTGGCAACACCACGGCTACACAATTGCGTACATCAGGAGGGGTGGAATCACCGTCTCGAAATCGCTGCGTGGGGCGATGTCGGCCGTGTTCAAGGTTTGTCTGCACCACAACATCATGTTGGTCTTCTAAACGTTTTAGCGGACGAACTGTCCCACCAGTCATCGGATCCCGGCAACAATTTAGAGGTGTGCTAGATGCTGTTCCATCAGTAGCGGAAGCTCTAGTGGGTCTTTTCGCAGTTTGCAAGAACAGCCAGCTCTGACATCGTACCTCCATACCTGGTGGGCAACAGACGCCCCGAGCGCATATTTTGGGAGGGGATGACCACGTACCTCATCCTACCATTTTGCCTGCTGCCCCATGTTTTTCGCAAGATTCGTCACTGCTCAGGAAGCTTCATCCTGATCACATGTTGATGGTTGGCGGCGGCTGCCTAGCTTGTGGATCTCCTGGAGATGACAGTGGAGGACCCCATCCTGTTACCTGTGCGCCCAGAACTTCTGTTTCAGCACAGTGGGATGATGTGGCACTCTGCACTAGCTGCGCTTCATCTTCACTGGTGGACACTGATGTGCAAGTTGCCAGGGTCTGGTTTCTCTTCGCTTGTGGCTCCTCCTCTTCTGCAATGCAAAGTAGACGATCAAGGTGTGTTAGGTTGAGTGGAGGAGATGGTTTGCTTGGTGCGATTCTGGGGGTCCATAGTGCAGTTGACGTCATTCTTTGAACACTTGTTCCAGCAGGGTTTGTTGGTGATGGTGATCAAAGGTTATCCCTCGGTGATCAACTCTCATGGATCCTCCAGTGGCCGTGCAGAGGTGACGTTCCAGTGATATCATTTCCAAACTGATGAAAGCATTTGGTTACCAGCGGCTGAGAGTGAGGACGCTGCTCTCAACTTGGAACTTATTACTGGCGTTGCCCAGTTTGTTGAAGCCCATTATGAATCCATGCGCGAAGCTTTGTTAAGCCATGTATCCCAAAAGACTATTTTTTTTTGTTGGCCATGGCAATGGTAGCTGTCCAGGGTGTGCCGCTTGCCTTTTCACGCAGCATGGATTGTTTGTTTTTTGCTAAAGGCAATACATTGGTGACATTGCTGATAAACCCGGAAGAAGGGGCGCAGACAGTGTGTCTGGATGACTTGACGAAACCGATAGTGGTGAAAGTGTTGGCTCCGTTGGTTGGCCGTGAGAATGAGGAGAGGCTTTAGTGCCCAGTGAGGGCTCTTTGCTACTTACTACCTTAAAGCCACAAAGGTTACTGAAAGTTATGGTGGTGTAGGTGCTGTGGAAATGTCTCTGTTTGTGTCATTACCCTCGGTGGCGCAGAAGGTTCCTTCTGACCACTGCCGAGTTGACTCAGTGCTTCTGCGGTGTCAATAGGTATGCACACTTATCACAAGAGACTGTGTATAGGTCCCCGGAAGTGCGTGCACACGAGTTTCGAGTGTTGTCAGCTTCGTGGGCGTTCTTGGTGCCGTGGAGGAAGATTCGTCAGCTATGGACACCTTGGTGATGGAGCCACTTACCAGGATGCTGAAGTTGTAGTTTTGGAGCTGAATCCCAAGTCCTGGGGTTCGACATGTAAGGTTGGTGGTTTGGTTTTGGTGTGTGGGTTTGTGTGTACTAAGTGGTACCTAAGCTCTGGTTCAGCTTGACCCTCTTCCTTTTGGACAAAAGCAGCTAAATATACATGTAAGAGTTTTGGATAGCGGTGAAAGCACGAAGATGCCGTGAGGCTATTTAATTTTAAAAGTACAACTCATAACTTTTACCACACCAACACAATTTTTAAAATTCAATACTAGAACGGGCATTGCAAATTTTCGATACACCAATTCATCAGTTGGTGTCTACTGCGTCTGTCTTCATCAGGCTACAACTGTTCCTTAAATGGTTAGAAAAGTTTCGATTCACATCACATTTTCGTTGTTGGAATTTTTAATTTGGCGTACGTGGTTTCTTGTATTTGTTAGGTCTCCTCCTTCTCCACTTGAGAGTTGTTCAGCGAGCTCAGGTTGAACTAGATGCTGTATGCTAAGATACAATAGTGGCTGCAAGTTCATCAGGGAGAAGTGCTGAATTAATAGGGATTTGAGTGCTTTTAAATGAAGAAATAGAGACCAGCAGTATATTGATATTTTATACCAATTGATTAGAGTTACAAAAAATTATTCCCCTCTGTCCTTAGACGACTTGTAGCTGTTGAAAATTATATTTAATTTGACCACCTCCTCTTTTTCGCAAACTTTACACACTCTGGCTTCAATCTTACACTGATCCACTTAAGCTTACAGACCATTATTTCCATTGTTCTTGTATGCAGGCTTACAGAGTAAGGAAGATGTTGAAGAAATGGGCAAAGTAACTTTTGCAAGCCGTGAAGCATGTGCTTGTCCAGAGATGATACCAAATGAAAAGTACATTATCATGGGAAATGATGGATTCCAGTACGTGACGAAAGAAGGCGAAGTCCAGTAAGTTTTATTTATTCATTCTATTTTGTACTTACGTAGTTAAGTAATTTGCCAATGATGGCAATGGTGATAGTCACAAGTCAACAGATCACAAATAATGTCGACAGCAGCTATATAAATGAACCTCCGCATAATGAATTTTTCCACATACAGAATGTTTTTAACTAGGTAAAGTAGCCATGTTTGTAACCATGCTTTAACTAGGTAAAGTAGCCATGTTCGAAAGATGCATGTTCGTAACTCCCTCTATGTACACGGGACGGTACCATAAAAAGAAAATGTTTTCAGGATTCATGTGCTAAAACCCTTTTGATATGTTGACGAAAAAATTAGAGATGATGAAAAAATCAGATAATGAAAAAGTCAAATTCGAACCACGACCTTTTTTTTTAATCGAACAGTGTGAAACTACAGCTATTTTGTTGCGCTTACACTGTGTCTTACAATGCAGAGTTTATCTGCTAACTTCCCTATCACTATCACCTGAACAATAGAAGTAGCCTGAGGCTTTACTTTGCGCAACCGCTAACAGGTACGAGCCGGTTCTAACTGGTCTGAACAATAGAGCAGGCTCGTTACCCGGCTGTTGGCGTTCGGCCAAGTTCCGGTGTAGACAGAAGTTGACTAGACGCCAATCAACTTATGTAACTGCATGGTGCACCATAAGCGTTCACTCATGTTGCACCCTGCTATTCGTAAATAGCGTGTCGCCATCACTCGGGCACTATCGAGTCAGTTCGCTTATTACAATCGCCATTGAATGTTCCGTCTTTGCAAGAAGTGCAGAGCCAGTCGCCAGTTACCAAGCATTCAAGGCACCTTTCGATATGAAAATCTAAATAATAATTGATGCAATAATAATAATACTGCATCATAAATATACAGTGCTGGGATACGTAGATACGGTGAATCAAGTTACGGAAGAGAGGTTATTGCTAAATGCTGTTGGGGAGACAAAAGTGCTTACCTAGCACACACTGGTTCAACATTGGGTATCATCCTTGATGTAGCTTGACACACACTTCTTCACAGGGATCCAGTTTGTCAATACATAGCCTGTTTACATTAGCAGTCGCTAACCACGTCCGTTCTTCTTGGTGACGTAATCATACTCGGGCATGCACGTGACTTGTTCACACGCAGCTTATTCCCCAACAATGTCTTTAAGGCTGAAGACGTGACTCTTTATTATTCCTGCATCTTTTCTGTACAAGATCCTCCACTCTTATTCACAGCTTCAAAGAACCGAGTGGGAGTCACTATCTTCCTAGTGTTGCTTGGGCTGGGTTGCCTAAGTTGTCTCACTAACTCCAGATATCCTTTGGTAAACTCTCATTTGGTGCTGACATACTGCATGTTCACTTGTTTGTAAACTGCTTCGCGAACAACATGGTATCTTAGCTAAATATGTCTAGAGTTCATGTTTGGTACCGGGTCCTCCGCATTTTGTATGGTAACCTGGTTATCACGCCATACGACGGTTGGCTGGAAACCAGGTCCTCGTGTCCAATCAACTGCATCAGTCTGCATACCCTGAGTACTTCTCTTGTGCAGGTGACCACTACGATGTATTGACTTCAGTAAAGCAATCCCGCAATACTTCATCTACTATGCTGTACTGAACGCCATACTACTGGTGAGCCTCCAATTAGTATACCATAACCAGTCCTAAACTTCCAGTCTTCCTTGTAATCAGCCCAATTGGCGTCTACGTAGGCTTCCATATAAACTTTCCTTGTTTGAAAAGTGATGCCGTGGTACCTTTCAAGATACCTTCAGGTCCTCTTAACACCCTTTTTGCTGCTACAAAATGCTGCTTGCCTGGAACTGAGCAAAATTTACCCAACATTGAACATTTTACTTGGAACTTGTTGTGCTTTATAGTACTCCTCATTGGTCTTTGGACACTGCTCTTTATTCAATTCTCCATTGACGTCCATCGGTGTTGACATTGGGTAAGCTATCTTCCATGCCAGATCTCTGCAGTAGGTCTTGAATGTACTTTATCTGGATCAACATCATGCCTCCCAGAAGTGTTTCATTAAATTTAATTCCCAAGAAGAAATTTATCTTGCCCAAGTCACAGTATTCAAAGTTCTTAATAGATATTCAATACCAAACCGTCCATCGTGATGAAAGAGTCTTCCACGAAGATGCATGTTACGTCAGTCCGTATACGGAAAATGTTCCATGGCGTCCCGGTAACCAACCTTAAGCGTTCCGGTAACCTGCCCAGTGTCCCAGCTTCATACAGTGGTTACCCATGTTAATGTCTAATTTTCTCCCTTGACCGTCCCTCTGGTCCTTCAACCGTCCCGGTAACCACGTTACCAGGTTTGGAAGATTTTCCATATACGCGTCAGTCGTTTTGTCCCTAGGCACAAAGTATACACGTGGGTCGATGCTGCTTCTGGTAAACTCTTCCTCTATGAATTTTTCATTCATGTTAAGATTCCAACATCTTCCTGATTGGTCTAAACCGTAAAGATTACGTTCAAGTTTACAGACTTGGTCTTTTTTCATCATCTTTCACGAAACCGTCTGGTTGTTTCATATCAATTTCTTCATTTAAGCGTCCATTTAAATATGTCGTCTTAATCTCCACCTGGTGAATCTTCCAGTCTTTACAAGCTGTTATGAAGCTGTTATGACCACTAGGAGTCTAATGGTGTCCAGACTAACAGTTGGCACGTATGTGTCAGTGAAATCCAATCCATATCTGAGAAAATCTCTGTGCGATGAGTCTTGCCTTGTACCTGTCGACGGTACCATCAGCTTTTGGCTTGACTCTAAATATCCACTTCCTCCTGACGGCTTTTTTCCCGGGCAGTGACTCCTGAAGCGAGCATATCCCCCTTCTCGATTAGCGAATTGTTTAATTTGTATTCCTCTTCAGGTGCTTGACGCCATTACACAGCTTCGTCTCCCTCCATAGCTTCTTTGAATTTTGGGTTCACGTATATCGACGGCCAGAATAAAGTTGAACACTTTAAACACTGTTGCTATTGTAGGAGTTACCGCAGTCTTAGTTGTCAATGACTTCTTATTAATTGTCTTAGTCTTCTTTTAACTTGGTATAAGTTACACTGTCATTGACGTCTAATCCAAATGTTCTTAATTGCGTACTATAAATTGTTTTTACTTCATCTGACATCCATTACTACCACATGATGCACTCTTGTGCTCTACCGTACTCCCATTGTTGGAAAAAAGTAAAATAATTCTATCCCTTTACAATACCCCCACGGATATCACGTTTATCCTTAGTGGGTAGGGTGGGGTGAGACAGAAGAAGCATGGGGGTGAGGTAGGGTGGGGTGAGACATGGACGATTGGGGGGAGGGGGGGAGATAATTGTGTAAGCAACGTTGTTTTCAAAGGTGTAGTTAGTGAAGACCAGAAAACAAAATGAGTTAAGTGATTTTCTAGTTGCCTTGAAAAAATCCACTACCTTTTTTATTAGCATTCTCTCTCACTAATGCTGTTCAATCTAGAGAAAACAAATGCAGGTCCTTCCGGTTCTCTACCTACTGCGCAGATCCGCTGCGCAGCCTCCATCATATATAAATCGAAGCGGAGCGACAGCGCTCACCTTTTCTTCTCTAGCCGCCGCGCTGTTCACTTCGTCGCACGACGCCGTTCCATCCTCCGCTTCTAGTGACCTGCCCTCCGCACCTCCGCTTCGATATGCTGCGAGCAAAAGGGGCGCCCAGGGGTTCACCCCTGCCTCACCTTTCTGCTTCGCCTGTTCTTCCGCCTCTCGAGAACGTGGAGGTTCTCGAGCTTTCCACCGAACAGGACTTGTTGGAGCCTCCGCCTCCGAACCCACTGCTTTCGGAATCCTTTCCTCCGCAGTGTAATACCACCGCCACGTCACCCATTCCGTGCAGCCAGCCGCCTCCGTCGTCTGACCTCCGGTCTCTTTCCACAGAGCTTGCCCGTACCAAGGAAAGGTATGCGCGGCTCAAGCTCCAACTTAAGGCGCGGAAGGTTGCGGCTAAATTAGCCCTTCCCTCCGGTGCTCCAGTTCTTCCATTGGATTTATCATCCCGTTCTTCTAATACCTCCAAACGTACCGATGAACCTCTTACGCCTTCTCAAGTGCATTCACTCATGGACTCTTCCCTGCGTACCTTTAAACGCAAACCACAGAATTACACCTCCGCCTGGTTGGCCTCTCTTCCCAAACGCCAATGCGTCCAACCTTCTACCGCGGGTCCGTCCTTTGCTTTCACAGCCCCGCCACCTCCGCCTCCATCATCACCACCACCACCTCCGCCGGTTGTCCTTCCTGCGGATACGGAACGGGATTCTTATTTGTCTCCTGATCCTTCGGATCTTGGTCTACCCGACCCTCCGTTTCCGGACGAGCCAGATCCATCGGAAATCCCTCTCCCTGAACTCATCCCAGATTGCTTCCTATATAAACCCTCCGCCTCCGCGACTGACACGGCCAAGAATAGGTGTTTGGATACGGCATACGGTTTCAGTCTTCGGGACCAGTCTCCCCTTCAGCCTCCGCTACTAGGACAGTCAACTACGCTTCTTACCACCCTCCTTCGCAATGGGGGCATTTTGTTGGGGAACGGTTCTCCCCTGGAACTGGACAAAGACCATCCTCCGCCCAGCCCAAGCCGTGAAAATTAATTTTTCCGCCCAATTGATGATGGCACCGGCAATCCAAGAAACTTGGACACTTACTCACAATCCGAACTCCTAACGGCGGATACGAAACTGGACTTCGGCTCATCACTCTATCTTCCACGGCGGGCAACAGTCCCGGTGTTCGTCCTCCGCGATAACGATCGTATCCTCTGCCTTGGCCTCAGAGCAGCCTCTCAGGCAGATGTTCTTAGCACCGCCGCAAATGCATTATGTGAAAGACTGTACACTGATCCTCCGGATGGCACTCGCCAACTTTACCTTCCTCATTAACCAGGTATTTCGCAAGAGTTGCTTCGCTACATACCACGCAATGAACTGGTTTACACGAGCTCTCTTCAACTCAACCTTGCTGTTACGGGAGGTTGCACTTAATACGGCTCCCAACCTCCATGCCTCCACTCGCCACCTCCTCCGGAATCAGCCCATACATGAAACTGAATCTCTCTTCCGAGGTCTCATCCCCAAGATGGCACCTCATTTGGATATTTCACGCAAGCCTCGCTATAACAAGTCCCGCGTCTCTCGCCGTACTCTATCCCTTCTGTGAACGGACATACCTACCAACCTCCCTTCCGCTGCCAAGTCCTCCGAACGTCCTCGGCCTCTGATTTCCCGCTCCGCCTCGCCCTTTCCAAACAGACACCAGGGCCGCTCCTTGGGACGACCATCCTCCGAACCAAGCCGCCACTCCAGACACAAGAGCCGCAATTCTTATTGACAATCCACCTCCCCCACAACCTGTAGAGAGGCGTCTCCGATTCTATGCACGACCTGGCAAACAATCACCTCCGATCCTGTGCTTCTGTCAATAATTTCCTCCGGATTCAAACCAAAGTTTCTATCTCCCAATCCAGTAGGCAATCCTCCGTGGGACCATCAATCCCCCTTCTCAATGTCCCTCCGCTCGGAGATTCTATCTCTGTTCCAGACACACGCAATCCGCGTTGTTTTGCCTCCGTTCACTCTGGGCTTCTACAGCAGCATTTTCTTGTGCAACAAGAAGAACCGGAGAGTCCCGGCTGATCTTCAACCTCCGGCCTCTCAACCAATTTGTCTACAATCCCCATTTCCAAATGGAAACTGTAACCTCCATCCGCGAATCGCTCCGGCTCAACTATTGGACCGTCTCCCTAGACCTCGCCGACGCCTACCTTCACATTCCCCTTCATGCCTCTGTCCGCCACCTCTTTCGTTTCGTTCTGGACAACACCGTCTACGAATACCTGTCTTCATTTCGGTCTCAACGCCGCATCTCGGATCTTTACTACCGTCCTCCGACCGGTCTTGGCTTACCTTCACCAACGCGGAATTCGCATTCATGCCTTCGTACATGACTGACTTCTTCCATTCCGCGTTACCTTCATTACCTTCTGCATTAACCTTCACCCAGGGCCGTGGGAAGGGTAAGGCGAGCAAGGCACCCGCCTAGGGCGCCGTGCTGTATTCCTGTAAACCGTGTAACCGTTAAAATGGGCACAAACAAATTTGTTTATCGATGGCGTTACATACAAATTAAAGATAAAAGTGTATGTACAGCCACTTCAGCAGGGCCGTAAAGTGTGTGTGGGGGGGGGGGGGGCCAACCCCCCCCCCCCAGGTTTGAGTTTGGGGGGCGCCAAACAATTAAAAAAGCTAGCGAGACGGACCTACACAGTAAATAAAAAACGATAGTTTTTTTAAAATTTTGAACGAATATTCGAATAATTATCTTCTTATTCTTATAGTGACAAACAATGGCCTACATTTTAAGTTTTTTTTAAACAGTGTTTGACTTTGTACTTTCGCGGTGTATGGGAAGGCCAGAAATGAAAGGGCGCCATTTCTGTGCTTTGCTCCCGGGCGCCAAACGACTTTGTTACGGCCCTGCACTTCAGTGTAATTATGATTTGTTTCTTAAAGCAAAGTCTTACGTCTCTCAGGGCACAGACTGTCGCAGATTCGGTCATGTACGCACGCACTAGGCCGATGTATAATTTAGTTAGTAGTTAGTTATGTTGACTTTAATATAACATTAGTGAAGAATTATTTTATTTTCTTCAAATAGACTGTCCCAGGGGTGGTGGGCACCCAGTTTATTCGCCTTGGGAGGGGGGTATGAAGTTAGTTCGCCTTGGGCGCCAAGGGAGCTAGCTACGGCCCTGCCTTCTTCCTCACCAACACTCCGAAGACTTAAGTCGACAATCTAGCCTCCGCCATGTCACTTTTTCATCGTATCAACCTCCCAAAATCTCGTCTTCTCTCTTACGGATCTCGTACCTTGTGGAAGATGGATGGCAAGGCTCCTCCACCACCACCGTTTAGCCCAATGGGGCGACCCACACACCGCCATTAACCTTCCTCCTCGGCAACGGGACCTTTCTTTGGTGGCTGGAAGTAACGAATCTCACCATGACTGTTCCCCTCCACGAACCCCTGTCACATCTTCATCTCTTCACAGACATCTCCCATCTGGGCTGGGGTGCCCATGTCGACAGTCTTACAGTCTCCGGCCAGTGGCCTCCTGGGACATCGGAACACATCAATCACCTAGAGCTCCGAGCTGTCCTCCTCGGTCTCCGCCACTTCCGACAATTTATTACCTGCAACGTAGTTCAAATTCACGACAACACGACTGCGGTTGCGTACCTCCACAGGGGCGGAGGGACACACTCTCTCACTGTCCACCAGATAACGTCAGATTTTTCAATTTTGCGTCCTCAATCACATTCAGCTCCTGCCCCTTCATATACCTGGGTCCCTGAATGTCATTGCCGACTCTCTCTCCCGCAAGCGAATGGGCACTGCATCCCTCCGTCTGTCAGGCCCTCTTCACTCTATGGCAACGACTGTCAGTGGATCTCTTTGCCACAAGATTCAACAACAAACTACCCCTGTTTGTCAGTCCACTACCGGATCCTCGTGCTTGGACGGTGGATGCACTAACTCTAGACTGGAATCATCTCCACGCCTATGTGTTTCCTCCACCGCGCCTCCTTCCCCTTGTCCTCCGCAAGATTGCCAATTGCAAGGGACGATTTCTCCTAATCGCACCGAACTGGCCATCCGCAGCCTGGTTCCCGCTCCTGATCACTCTCCTCATAGACTCCCCTCGACAACTACCGTCACAACGGGACCTCCCCTCTCAGCATCAAGGCAAGACTTACCATCCGACCTCCCATCACTACATCTTCACGGGTGGCTACTGTCATTGGACTCCTCCGCTCAACAAGCATTCTTGAAGACGAGGCCTCTCGCATGGCGTCTCGAGCTGTCCGAAACTCCACTACAAGAATCTATGACGACCACTGGAAACGGTGGTTTCATTGGTGTGTCGCAGAACAAGTCAATCCAATCCATCCTCCTATGCATGACCTCCTCCGCTTCTTGACATCCCTATTTAAGGAAGGGCTACGTGGCTCTGCAATTCTGGTTTACAGATCAGCCCTGAATGCAGTATTCAAAGCGGCAGGAAGTACCGACCTCCTCTCCGATTAATAAATTTCATCTCTAATCCATTCCTTCCAACTCGACCGACCTCGTATCACCAAGAAATTTCCCGACTGGGATCTTTCCATCGTCCTGACAGCCCTCATGGCCGCTCCCTCTGAACCTTTAGCCTCCGCTCGTCTTAGCCACCTCACTAGGAAGACTGTGTTTCTTGTAGCCCTTGCTGCGTGCCTCCGCTGTAGTGAACTACAAGCCTTGTCTGCAATGGAACGCGACTGTTTTTTTCTACCAGACTACAAGGGTGTCACTCTTACGCCTCACTCCTCCTTTCGAGCCAAGACTCAGAAACCTACTGAACGCACGCATCCTTTCATCATCCCCTCTCTTTCCAACATCTTAGGCGATGATCAAGAAAGAACCTTGTGTCCTGTACGAACTGTTCGATTCTACCTTAAGGCATCCCAACTAATACGGAGGGACCGTACCCAACTCTTCCTTCCCTTCCATAGTAAGGTTGGTCAGACCTCCGCACGAATGATCGCCTCCTGAATCAAGACTGTAATTCTTCAAGCTTATGAGGCACTCGATATTGACTGCATCATGGAGGGTATTAAAGTAACCGCACACGAACTTCGTGCGATTTCCACCTCCTGGGCCCACTTCAGTAACGTCTCCATCACAGAAATCATGGCATCTGCCTCCTGGCGCCATCCTACCGTGTTCACATCCCACTACCTCCGGGATATGTCTATTCATGCTGACGGCTTGTACCGTGTTGGGCCTTTCATAGCAGACCACCGCGTACTCTAACCCCTGCACACTCTCACCATTCTGTGAAGGGAACCGGTCGCTACCTGAGAGACTCCGATCAAATGGCACCCGCCTCCTTAACGAAGTCTAAGGGAATGCTAATAAAAAAGTAATGGATTTTTTCAAGGCAACTAGAAACGTCAAAATACCAGTCTTACCTGGTTAATTTTGGTTTCTATTGCCTATTGAAAAAATACATTACCTTGCTCCCGCCCTCCTCCAGTCTTATTGCCATTTGGGCAGGAAAGAGGTATCGAAAAGGTGAGCGCTGTCGCTCCACTTCGATTTATATATGATGGAGGCCTGCGCAGTAGGTAGCGAACCGGAAGGACCTGCGTTTGTTTTCTCTAGATTGAATGCTAATAAAAAAGGTAATGTAATTTTTCAATAGGCAATAGAAACCAAAATTAACCAGGTAACACTGGTATTTTGACGTTTTTAATGTTAGTAGAATATGGAGTGGGCTTTTGGGAGGGGGGGGGGGGGAAGCGATAGTAAAGACCAACAAAAAATAGAACCGCATCATTTTAGTGTTGGTTGGTTATAGAGTGCATGGATACAAGCAACTATTGCTAATAAGCCCAATCCGAAAATGAACTGTAACCGAGATACAGGGTTTAGAGGTTTCCTAACGAAAACCATTTTTCTGGAAAAAAATCAATGATGCCTAAACCATGCGCAATGGCTGTTTGCCGTGACGTCACCATGAGTTAGCCAATGACGAACGAGAACAACGGCTGTTTGGACATCTGATGGGACTAGCCCAGTCACGTGATATGCACGTCACAGCAAACAGCCATGGCGTGTGGTATAAAGATATCAAAACATAACTTGGTATTCACAGCATTGTAGGTGATTTGCAATGGTGCAAACTAATTCCATCATTTCCGACGTGAGCACATATGGTGGGGGTGGAAATAGTTTGTTTGTGCGTACTCCGTAAACACCCGTTTGTCAGTATATTTATGGGATACCCTGTATGTACTAGCATACCAACTAATAAATACTTTACCACAGAGCCACATGAAAGTCACTAGTCTTACAATCGCTGCCATTTAGTCTATTTCTTTGGAATATGCAAGCACAAGATTTGAAACAATACAGCTAGCTCTCTTTATGGTTCTTAACACAGAAGGGGTCCATACAGTGAACTGCAAGTAATGGCAAAAGTCCTTGTGCAGTGTAAATACTAAATATATATTTTAGAGTTTGGTTAATACTTTAAAAATTATTTGAGCCACTGGCTTGGAATTAACACCGTTAGTTAGCTTTCGAAAAAAGACTTGAAATGTTAAAATGGCCAAAACTTGACGAGTTGTGGGTTTGGACCCAAGTATAAAACAATGCTGCAGTTTTAAACATACAAATGAAAATAAGGCAAGGCACCCTTTGCTATGTACAGTAAACTTATTGAAATTGCATGATTTTTTTATGTGTCCTACTGATGCAAGCAAATGTGCCTTATGTTTCAGTTACAAGTACGTGTTTGACAAAGCAACTTCTGTGTACCACACACAAGCTATCCGAGACAAGTTGACACGAGAGGATCAAAACCTTCAAAAATCATTCAATGCTCTTACCAAGCGTTTAGAGACCCAGGGATGTCCGTCTTAAAATGGAAAACGAATATATTCTAGTTGAGAACATGTTTGTGTTAAACATAAACGGTTTACTTTGTAATAAACTGTGTGTAAATAAAACTTTTCCATCGTCTCAAAGGTTACTTTTTTTTAAATCTAAATTTCCATGGTCATTACCAGGCAGAAATCCTTCCTCCTTCAACCTGGTCAAGCTGTACTGCAGGTCCATCAATAGCCTGTTCCCGACCTCCTCTTCGGTAGCTTTATATATTTCACATGATGCTATTGCGGCCTCAATTCTACGTTCGTGTTCACTCCGGAGCAGAACAAGTCTATTTTGCCCTATTGACCTTGCAAAAAAAATCAGGTCCTCCCATTTTTTATTTATTCCCTTCACTTGCTGGGTTGTAACATTGGCTGCTACACTACGGGGTGGCCGAACCATCGGTCTCTGCAGCTGAAGCCTCGCTTCCAGTGCCCATGTGTGCCTCTTCAACACCTGCAATTAAATTTGCTTTCACTTCAGAACCCCTACCCGGAAAGACGGGCACAAATTTGAACTGCAAATCAAGCACACTCAGCTGCACTTACGATTCGTTGATCACGTACAGAAAGTCATTTTCCTCACCAAGGCACCAGTTCAACCCTACGAACGTCACCACATTCGACACTCCCAGAGAAATCATGTCACCTCTTCTTAACTCCCTTCAAAGCCAGTTCATACGAAAGCACAAGCACTCTCAAGTTGCTCCAATTTTATTTACATGTTGATTCTTCGTCAACCTTCATATACTCCTGCAATCTACACCAGAATCCTTCAGAAAACACACCAACATCCACGTACTCGTACGAAGCACTTTGTTTCACATGGCAATCTCCAATGTGTGCACACACAAAATTGAAGGTGGCGGTCGCGGCGATGACTCGACCGTGCACACCTCCTGCCGTAAGCCAACGGATAAACTCCTTGGAATTATTTGCTCACGCCTGCACGCCAAATGTCCCTCAAATTTGACTATAGTCACATATCCACTAACCCAAGTCCTTACTTTCCTTAAAGGACAATTACATCCATTTTGACGTGCATGTTTGACTTTTGGATCACTTACACAATAACTAAATACAAGAATTGCGGTAAGAATACGTTACTTACGTCCGATATAACAATTTCTTTAATTTCGACTCGCAGCCGATTGAAATGGCTGTATTGACTGTGTGGAGCTCAAGCGTCTGAC
>JAHWFP010084155.1:106341-122592 GCA_023313725.1 Lithobius niger
GCTACTTAGCTCGGCTGGAGCCTGTAGCCAGTACCCGCCCCGGTAGCGCAGTGGTTAGAGCGCCCGGCTAGTAAACGTGACGTCCTGGGTTCGAGTCCCAGTCAGGGCAGTAGTTTTTTCTGTCTTTCTCAGACTAGTGTATTGTGTATCCTCACAAGGTCAGTCTTTAATGCAGACTGCTTGCTTCAAAAACACCAAGTCAATTCTCGTCGCAACGACAGGATTCCTGCTCAGCTTGCTGTTGCTCCTCTCGACTTTCATCCAGCTCTGCTAGACGATTGCGGGGATCATCCTTCGTTCAGCCTCCTACGCCAGACGGTGCGCCTCTTTCAAGGGATCAAGTACGCCTCATGGGTACAGCCATTCATTCCTTCCAGTACAAACAGCGCTCACTTCGATATCACGCCAGTTCACTACACAATGAGCCCTTATACCCAGACGGGGTTAAGACTGCTTCATCAATCGAGCCACCTTGAAAGTGACAGTGCTCTCCTACTGTCGCCCAGCCTTCTACCAAGTGCCTCCATGGCTTTCGACCCGTCGACAGTATTCGGCCCGCCTCAGCTGGCCCATCGTCTGCCTTTTGTCATCCTGGTATTCCTCCTTGGCGGCCTCAAGTTTGTCACCCGTCTCTGACGCTCGTTGCTCTTCGGCCACTTCCATTCATTTGACTGTCGCTCCAGAGGAATCGTTGTATAACCCGGCTTTGGATAACGACCTTGATTCATGCCACGCTCATTTCGCTACATACTACCAGGAGGAGAAAACTCTTCTGGTGTTCCACTTTCAGACCTTCAAAACGTTCGAAGACATCGTTCCCGACTGCTTCTTCCCCGGGCTCGGAACCCGTCAAGAGTAGAGAACTCTACTGGCTTTGGCATCATTCTTCGCGACCAAACTGCTTCTGCGCATGACCGGAACTGGGTCCCACATACATAATCGGAACGCAGAGGAGCCATCATCTTTTTTCCTAGGGCAGCCGCAGTGGTGGTTGCTCTTGAGAGCTCTGTTCCAGTTCAACGTTCCGATCCTTCGGTCGTTACCCTCGGCGTACCTCATGGATCAGTGGCGTAACAAAGTGTCTCTGGGCCCATAGGCAAAATTTATGGTCGGGCCCTACCCAATTTATTGCTCTTTCCACCCCCCCCCCCCCTTTGACCTTTGGTCTTTGATCTTTTCGATTGCCTTGGTCCAAATGATACACATAGTTTTACATTGTTTGGTTTACGTTACCCGAACAACCAACAACTTTTCAGCCAAAAAATATTACTTCGTAATGCAAACAAACATATTAGAAAAAAATTAAAACAAAGACAAAAAACATGTCTGATTGGTATTTTTTAGCCTCCTTAACTGTCGAATTATTATAAGCTTTGCTCTACATTATTACTCTTTTTAAATGGGAACTTGGACTTGCTTATAACATATTGCACTTTGAACATGAAATTTACTTACTATAGTTAGTTCACTACTTGAGGCTCTTAAGGCGATACTTTCGATATGCTTTTCTCAAAGCAAAAATCTCATGATGATGTCTGTCCATATTTCGACGCCAGGCGGGCCCCCGAGTTGCAGGGGCCCGTAAGCAATGCTTACCCTAGCCTACCTGTACGTTACGCCACTGTCATGGATTCTCCCGTCCTGATTGCCTCTGCGGGCACTTCCAGTGACTCCGGCCCTTGCCCGCTGGAACGCTCGCCTTCTCTCCGTTTCGGTTCCAACTATTGCCTCCGGGGTTCCTCCCGGGCCGTTTTCGTCCCGTTCCTTCTGCCTGTCACAGGCTGTGTTGGCTCGTCGCGACCCATCTCGGACTGCTACGTGTCGTCACCCCCCCCCCCCCCACCTGCAGCGGTTTTACCGGCGCTCTTGATATTTTCCGGACCAGCGGGGGGCACGGTGTGTTCCGCTTTCGACGGACCGACAGGAGTTCGGCTTCACAATGGTTCCGAACCCCACTTCTTCCGCCTGCGGTTACCAGTGTGTTTCTTGAATCTTCCCCTCGGGTGTCTCCCGGATTCGCGCCGCCAGCCTCTTTCCGCCTGCCAGTGCCGTTCTTGACATTCCGGCGTTCCTTTGGCATTCCAGCTAGCAATCCAGTGGACTGTTGTCTTCCTGGGCCATCAGGACAGCCGAAACCTACCTTTGCCGGGACTTTGGCCCCCTTCCCTGGCCACAGAACCTCTTTGCCTGTGTCTTGAATTCTCCTACCCAGGACTACGATCCGGAGAACTTTCCACCCGACACGGGCTCTCATACCCCTGCGTTCCTGTCCCTCACGCCTCGTTCTCCGGTTGTGTTAACAAAACGACGGTGCCCTCCGCTTCCCGGGATTACATCTCTATTCTCCGTTACACACGCTGCATCTTCTGCCTCTCCACTGCTGGGACCCTCTTCACGGCCTGATAGGGTGTCCTGCACTGCCGTGCTGTCTCCTCTATTTTCAGGCTGATTCCATTTTTCTTTTTTCTTACTCTGACCAAGTTTTCTTCCGTTCCTGGGGCGTTATGGTGAATGTTCAATTTGCCTTCAACCCGCAACAAGGGAGTTTGGGGATGGGACAACGGACTGGCAGAAGGAACAGGAACGCTGCTCGACAATGGTCTAAGTTGTGCCACGCGACTACGGTGCATTGCTGTCCCATACGGACGCCAAGTGCATGACGACGTATCCCTCCCGTTCCCCTCTGCGACTCTCACTTTCTCCACTAGCATTGACATTCTGATTCGCTTTTCTTCCATTCCCTCTAGCAACCATGTTTTTTCCTGCGTTCCGTCGCCAAACCTGGCACCGATTCCCCCTTTCTACCACTTTTTGTATTGTACATCGCAGGGAGGGAAAATACAACAACAGAGGGCAGGCTCTACCGTTGCCCCAACTCTTACATGCACATCGTCCGATTATGATGCCGTTCCACCCTGTCTGGCTTGCTGCTGCCTTTGGTCGTTCCTGGTCCGTATTCCCGCTCTGCGGCCGTTCCTACCATTCCTTCCCGGTTGTCTTGGCAGGCGTTCTGGGCCGGTTCGACACCCCGGGGGTTTTTGTTTCACCTCCGTTCCCTACCAACCGGGAACTTTCCACCCATGTCCCCCTTTCCTCAGGACACTTACAGCAATGTCAACACGGACTGGGAAACTCGTTGTACCGGCCTCGAACTCTACAACTTACACCCTGCACTGCGCTCTTGTCCACCCATTATTCTTCCTGCCTTCTCTGGCTGGTCCGGCTTATCCCGTTCCGGAACCGAACGCTTCGTCATTCTTAGTTCCGCCCTCACGCCTACTAGCTGCGCACATCAGCATGGTGCGTAGCCCACACTACTCTTGGCCCTGCGACGCTCCCGTACTTCCGTCTTCACGCGGTAGCGCCGTTTTGCTTCCTCTCGTCGCCACCAGGATCGCTGTCGTGTCGTTCGGCGTTTTGGCGCGAATATCGCCTATCACCAGACTTCCTTTTTTTGTGCGTCTTTCACTCTCGTTCCACTCGCCTGGCATAGCCATTATGTCTTCCGATTCCTCTTCTTCGGAGGACCCAGTGCCATCCACCTTGCCTGTGAGTGTCCCTGATCCTTCAACATGCGGCTGCATCGGATTCACACGTCAGCGTGAGCATTTTGACTCCCATCCATGCTGCCAGAACCATCGCCAATGTAACGGTTTAACCCTACGCTGCAAGATAATGTGTTCAAATTTCACCTGGAAATGTAAACTTATTTGGGTTAAAAGTAAAATGATCCTACCAGGTCTTTACGCATCACTACCTCAAAATTTCACCAATGGGTGAAAAAGAACAAACGAATTGAACAGTTTTCATGTAAGGGATTTATTTATGTATTCACTAGGTTTCCATTGCCACCGACTCTTCAGTGTGTTTGCCCTTAAGCTTATCAGCCATGCGGGATTTCGCTCGTCGCTCCAAGATGCGCTTGCGATCTTTGTCCATTTTAAGTTTCACGATAACCACCTAAAAATAAAAACAGAAACATGGCATGATATTTTCTTCACGTTTTATTACCAGATATAATTATTTATACCACGACTGTGACGTCATACTAACTCAACGCCATGCTAAATTTCCGTATGTTAAATCCCGTTAACCGTGACCGGAAGTGTGAGTCATGGCAAAAAGTGTGGGTTATCAAGTTACACACTAACACACTTTGGACACTTCCGGATCACATGACCAGGAACACACACACTAACAACCAAATACAGCGTGTAAAAAACAAAAACGTACAAAACGAATTACTTAACTTGCAGGAAAGTCCCGAATGAAAACCAATCCGTGCTAACTCTCACATGTCTGGCCCATACCTAAGCTTATTCCCTTCCAAACTAAAATGGAATGACCTTCATTCATATCGATACCCTATTACCATATTTTTTAAACTGTTCTCAAACTACAAACGCACAAAATGAATTACATACCTCGCCAGAATGTCTCCTTCCCACCCACTCCCCCCTCCCTCCACAAACTTGACCCAAAGGACTCGTCCGTCTACTACCCACTCTCCCCTCCATAAACTAAAATGGAATGACCTTCTTCATAGAAACATATCGATTGATTACCGTATTTCTTGAAGCAATTTTCACAAAACACAAACGTATTTTAATTAAATACAAATTAGCTTGACGTCCCAGCCGTGGTGTAAATCATTTAATGGTGAGAAACGAGCAGTTATCGATTTTTAACCCACAGCTGCGATTGTCCAGGCTCTCGCATGCAAATAGGTTACGGACTCTGCCCTCGACCTATTTGCATACTTGAGCTGGGCCGATAATCACAGCTGTGGGTTAAAAATTCGATTTTTTTTCCCCCAATAACTATATGTAATAGTTAATGGTGAATAAATAGCGGTTACCGATATATCATATTTTTAGTGAAGACACGAAAAAAAAACCATTAACAAAAGCGCAAGCAATGCATCGCATAGTGATCTCTCATTCTTTACTCTAGCATACTAAACTTTCGTGCGAATTCCCAGTACGGCAGAATCAAACCGTTGCAGGAAGTAAGCTAAAGGCTAGATGAATCCTCCACTTGAAGATGCATGGGCTGCATAGACAATTCAAAGAAATCATTGTTGTTGTTGGCTATCGTTTAGATTTGCAACCAGATTTAAGTACAGACATAACCTGGCAACATAGTTACCGGAATGGTCAAGGATTCAGATGGACAATTGCACATAAAATTCTAGATAACTGCAGTATACTTCAGAAGGTGTAATTTGACTGCTTAGCACGAATTACTGGGACACATGAACAATACCAGAATGGACAAGGATTCAGAGGACAATTACACATAAAATACTAGGTAACTTACACTGCACTGTAGACATTGTAATTTGGACGATAAGCGCCAGTTACTGGGTCACCATGGAACATACAGTTTTAGTAATGTTTTGTTGCGAGACTAATATAGCAATTTACCAATTCATGTGTACGTAACTAATCTTTCATATTGTAATCTAGTTATCAGTTCATTGTAAGAAAGGATTTTACTGCCAACATCTTCAGGACTAGTATTTTGTTAAGATGGCTAGGGACCGAGTGAACCTAGGCTACTTTTACAACACTTTGCAAGATTTGACAGATCAGGTTTGGATCCTAACTGGAAAACCAAAAAAACCTCTGTAGTGTATAAATTACAAAAGCATAAACCGCAATAAAATTGAAATGAAGTAAATTTGAAACTAACGCCACTGGAACGTTGGTGAAAATGCTTTGAATGGTGTATTGGAATTTCAAAATCGGCTAAAAGCGTGCATAAGTTATAGAAAATCAGCAAGAAAAGCTATAGACGCTATAATCGAATGTGGCTTCAGATTCGGTCATCTCCAATGACACCGAAACGCATCACAAAAGTGCTGCCATCATAAAAACAGTTCAATGGAAAAACATGTTAGCAGGGGCAAGTGTTTGGCCCGATCTCGTCTAGGGTTTATTTATTTTTTGTTTCATTTAAATAATAGTTAAGAAGTGGGTCACCACAAACTCATTGAACCACACTTAGTGTGGCGGAATTTGAAAAAATTAAGGATTTTCTGCCGGAAAAAAACAGAACTTGGGTATCTTTTGGCCGAATTACCAAATACCAAGTTCAGAATATTATCAAATTAAACGATTGCCATAACAGTGCAGGTGATCCCCCTCCCCCCCCGGGTCATCATATGTGAAGATGCAGGTGCCGTCGTTTGCCTCCACACCATAACGACGGCCTACGTCACCCTGCAGTCCTGCGCCAGCCCTACGCCCCGCGGCAATGACCAACAGCCTACCTACTTTGTACGACAAGAATCACAACTCAAGACGCTTTGGCGGGTGGAATGTATCGCAAATAACATGTCCTGTCAGCTATATTCCCCCAAAGTGCCAGATATCGGGGGGGGGGGGGGGGCCCCCCCCCCCCCCCCACCCCTTCCCCGGCACCAGGGGGGGGGGGAGGCATGTCCCACCCCCACTGAAATTTTTGACAGTGTGACCCACTAACCTAGGACACGTATCTTATACCACAAGCCTCTACAAACCACTCGTGCTTCCAACAAAAATAAAAAGTATTAACAAACTATCACCGGCGCAGCCCTGGGATCACACCTGTCCCGTGCTGCGCTATCGCACCCAACGTGGCCACTTACCATTAGAAAGCCTACGAGTCAACGCCTCAATTCGCCTTTACAATGTCCGTCACAACCACTGACCATGTGCACACCACTTCAGGCCTAGAAGCCCCACTTTCCATCACACACCGGCACCTTCCTCGGGAGGCTGCCTCCCTAAGCGTGGAATCAGCAGAATGGAAAAGAAAACCAACAAACGTCCATGCTGCCCGCTGCCCTGGCAGAAGCGGTCCTGCCCTACACGGGCCCTAGTACCACTCAAGAGGCCCTGGCACACGCCTGCTTTTAACCATTCTAACAACGTTACTCCGAACCTATCCATCAACGTCTGGCCCCTGGCGACGAGCTCCTGCCGTAATTCGTCGGCGACTGCTAATCTGTAGCCTGTAGCGGCGTAAGCCATTCAATGTTAGCAGTGCTTTCAGTGTTCACCAGCAACTTTTTTCGTTGCATCCACCCGCAATCGCGCGAGTTGGGGTAGCCAAGAGTTGCCAACTCTACGTTGGATTCATCGTGCAAATTTGTAAGGCCTTCAGCCAAGGCAGCAATGCCTAGCAACAGTCTGTGTGCGCATCCTTGCTCAACGTGTTAGCGGTGAACTCGATCGTCGACTTCAGTTTTCCGCTGCGTCGTAACACTGGCGTGCTGAGAGGCATGAATCATTTTCATTATCAATATTTTTCCATTATCATTAATTACTTCCCTCTTTAACAAATGTTCGCTCATATGCTTTGCTCACTAATCTAGCACCACAGCATCTACGTCCCTATCGGACAGTTAGGCTTAACAGCACCAAGCAGCATCGTACCTGCCAGACTTTCTTGCATTAATGGCACACTTCCCGGCACCGCGTGCCCCTCGACGGTTTCTTTCCGAACCGCAGTAATGCAATTCACGTTTACTAAATCACCGGGTTCTTCCCAACCCGGAACTTGCCCATGGATCATTATTCTTGGTCTCATTGCCATTTTCTTTCAGATTTACTTTCGCTTGCAATCTCATTTTCAAACGTCACATGCCTTGCACGCTATTCATTTTATTTTGATTGTCATAATGATAAGAGCTTCGATCTCTTCCCCCCAGCTTGTGGGGTGGATCGAAATTTGTCTGGTCCTTTCCTTTCTGACCACTCATTATTCTCGTTATATCTACACAAATTATTCATTTTTACTTTCATTGTCATAATGATAAGAGCTTCGATCTCTGCCCCAGCCTGTAGAGTGGATCGTAGTTTTTCTGGTCCTTTCCTTTCTGACCACTCATTATTCTCGTTAGACCACCAAAAAAATGGTTTGGTTTGCGTTAACCGACCGACCCTAAACTTTCTTTTTCTGTCCAAAAAAAAAAAACCTCCCTATTTTGACGCTCCATCCTACGCCACAAAAATGGTTCAAATGCTTCCTGGAAATAAGAAAAATATTGCTCCGTGAACATGAATGTATCTTTATTGCGTAAAAAAATATTAAATTTTTAAAGTAAAGACTTTCTGATTTAGTAACAAAAAAAAAAGAATTTTCCGACCGACCCCATTTTTTTTTAACTGTGTAACACAAACCAAACTATTTTTTGTTTTGTTTGGCCTTATGTCTACACAAATTATTCATAGGTCAGTTCCCCTGCATAACACATCGTAATGCAACCAGCCTTTCCATCAATGATTCGAGACAACGCCGATACAGAGCCCGCCAAACTTGCCTGCTCTCGGTCGCATTAGGCCTAACAACGCCGCCATTTCCCCCGGCCTTCGCAACGGCGCCAATCACCGCTGCCTCGTCTACTGATTTCGGCCTCCCAGCGTTGCCACCGGCCTTGATAATTTTTTCCACAGTCCTGGCCTACGTCCGTCCATCGTCCCCGGGCCCTGCCATACTCGGTTCCCCATCTCGTAAATATTTTTTGCAGAAACGCCCACGCACAACCACACGGTGCGGCGGCAAAAGAGACACTGAATTGTCAGGAGGATAGAGGAAGTGAGAGCCACGCGACCGGAAGTGACCCAAAATTGCATAAATTAAGGAAAAATTTGATGCACATGAGGGGGAATAATGGTGCCAAATGCAAAGGGACCATCCCATAAGTAAAAGTAAGGATGATTCTACGAATGAGAATATAAAATTTCTTTGTCCTCCTATCTTCATCAGGTTGCTTCTATCTGTGTCTTGTTTACATCGCTATTGCCACGTGCTTCGTTGAGGTTGTTTAAACTCTGCAGTGCATGTAGCCTATAGGGATGAGTCGGTAACCAAAACCGAATTTTCGGTTTTTACTGAAAACCGAATTTTCGGTTTTTACTGAAAACTGAAACCTATTCGGATTTTGTGTCGGTTTTTCGTATGGTGTTCAAAAAATCAAAAATTGATCGTTTTTCAAATTTTTTTTTAATAATTATCATTTTGTACGTATTAAATGACAGTCGTTAAAAAGAAAATAGTAGAGGAAAATGGTGCCGCAGCTAGGCCCATGGTCTATGACGCTGTTGGAAGTGAAAGCTGGAGTGAGTTAGAAGCTAGTAATACTAATGTTACAAGAAAACAAACTAGAAATAGCTGGTTTGGGTGGATGGTGGCAAAAACCGAAACCAAAACCGCGGGTTTTGTGTGCGTGAAAACCGAAACCGGAACCGAAGTCAAAAAATGAAACCGACCCATCCCTAGTAGCCTACTGCATGTGTCAGGCCTGTCTTGTCTCTAATGCCATCTTTCCGTGAGTCGTCTGCCAAACCGTCTACTAATAAGGAACTCAAGTGACGGTACCCGGAGGGATCATGGGTGGTGTGCCTGGTTTTAATTCATGCTGGATAGCTAAAGACTCGATCCCTCTTAAATGCCTGTCTCTCCTGGAGTTGGAGACAATAACTAGATGTTTTTCCTTAGGCTATTGTATATAAAAATATTTAAAAAATATTTTTCAGTCACCTGTCTATCGAAAATTCGCGATCGTTAGTTCGTGTTGACTTTTGAGTGTCAAATTTCTGTGCTTCATGTTTTCCAATTGAACATTTAAAGTATAATGGTTGGCTTTTTTTAACGACACTCAAAATGTATTTTATTTCTGCAGTCAGTTATTTTAATTTTGTGTTGCGAAATGGGCAGAAATTGCAGCAGAAAGTGTCGTGACCTTGACAGAAAACATTAGGTCTGTACACAAAAGTAGACATGTCAGTCATAAAAGGAGACGCTTGTTGATGGTTTAACTGTGCAGTACAAATCAATCGGATGTGTACAATACTATTTTTAACGCAACTATCCAGTAGTAAAGCAGTGTTGAGCTTATCGTAGCATGAAGCTGTTCAGTAGTGAATGAGGCATTCAGGGGATAATTAGCACCGGTCACTAGCCCGCTTGTGTCTAAACGCAGTCAACTGGCGACTAAAAATTTAGCACCAGCAACCACTTTGGCCATTACACTGTCATGAAGAACATGAATGGTTGGATTAAAGAGCTTCAGGATTTCGATAGTGGCAAAAAATCAGCTATTATTTTTTTTCGTTTGTGGTTGTTGGGACTGAATCCTTATTGTCTCCGTTTTCATACCCCCAAACCATTAGAATTGATTATTTTTAATTACAAGTACATGAATGAATTAAAAAATTACTAATGGCAAAAACATCTGCGTTTGGTCTGTAGTTGGAAGGAAATAGCCCCACGGCCGCAAGCCAGTTTCTTTACGTGGTATAATCAATTTAAAAAGTAGGCCTAGGCCTACAACAAAACTTATTTTTGTTAGTGAGGGGGTGCATAGACAAATAGAAATAGCCCCCCTCCCCCCCCCCCCCAATTCATCAAGGTTGGCTGATTCTAACCAACATATTGACTATTTCATGAAAATAAAAAATATGCAGCAGACCAAATTGCAATAGCCTAGCTGGCAAATATTTTGATGTACTAGTTAGTAACCCTCTGAACTCTTAAAGTTAACCCATTTAAGGATGGCAAGCACCCATTGACATGGAATAGGTAGCTTTTATAACCCGGAAGCGATGCTCACATGCTCCACTTCTTCCTCTCAGTTTGGTTTTTACGGTAAAATTGAGTAGTTACCGTAATTACAGAACATTCAAAGTACGATGGTTGCATTTTTCTATGAGTTTGGTTTTGCTGACTGGTTCCAAATTATGCCCGTCGTTCGCGTTTCCGTAGCTGGACCTCCGTAGTTTGGAGTTTGCTTCCGATTTTATTTTTGCTGACCAGTAGTTTTATCTATTGAAAATTGTCGTGCTGATTATATTTCGGTGGGAAGGTGGGTGAGGGGATCGTCGTCAACATTTTGGGAAAAAGAAGTGACTACTTGTTAGCAATTTCCAATTTCCCAGGTGCGTTTCTGTACACACTGTTGCACAATATGCCCCTTGCGAGCCATTTCACACGGTAGTCGTCATTCGCTTACAGTATTAATAATGTACAATACATCGAACAGTTGTTTGCAATGATGATAATTGCAACCTTGATAATGAATCAACCTAATGTGTTAAGGATGTGCGATACTCGAAAAATTCGAGCCGAGCCGAGTATGCAACGTGTACTCGAACTCGGCTCATCGCTTGGATCCATACTTGGAAAACACGAATCCAGTGAAAATGCAAAAACTCTGCCAATTTTTGACCGATTTTGACTTTCAAATAGACCAAATTCATCGCCTCGATGAGAGCTTTCTGGTGGTTTAACTTAAAAACAACTAGCTCTAACTAAAAAGTTATACCCCAAAAACTGGAAAACCAATTGCACATGTGGACTTGCACAGTCCATTAACCCTTTAAGGAGTATGAACGTACATATATATGTTGGTAACGATGTGGCCCAATGGGAGTATCAACGTATATAAACGTGCGTGGAAGTGCGGGTCGAAAATTGAAATTTTTGTCCAAAATATCGACAAGAGAAATTCGCTACCTGAAATGTTGTGCATCGATTTCTGTAATTAAAATGTTGTTACCGATGTCTATAATTTTATAAAAAGCACTTTAGTTAAGTGTAGACTCACCAAAAACTACAAAAATGTCGCGTTCGTTCGTTTTTTCTGAAGTTAGAAGCAAAAAATTGGTCATTTTCGATCAGCGGTAGCGATTGGACCGTTTGACTGGGTGCCGCCATCTTGGATTCGTTGTAAAGCTGGAATTCCCCTCTATCCAGGCCTCTCAACATATTATTTCGATGGCCATTTGGCATTGGCCAATCAGACTGAATGTTAGAAGCTGTTTCTGGCTGTCTCTAGCAACATTTCCAAAGCACTTGAAGATCGCGTTCTCTCATTGGCCAGTTGGTACCACGTGAACGATTTGGCGCGTTTTCATTGGCTGACGAGCGATTTCACCATGGCCGCCATGGCGCGCTCCGAATTTCACATGAGCGCTTGTATTCAGTTCGTCGTTGAAAATTACGAGAAAGATGAAGTTTCACTGCATTAAAAAATTAAAATAGCAGCTACGATGCAAAACTAACCCTTTCGAGTCCGAGCTACGATACATCGTTGCTCAAAAATAACGCCGAATACGTCGGAAGAACGATACAGAAATCGTCGGAAGAACGATACATCATTCGCTCAGTTCTACGCCCCGTTTAAAAAAAAATCCTAATGCATACATTGGAGGGTAACTCCGATTGAATTAGGTATTTTGGAACGTATATTTAAGGTTTATTTCGGTTTATTTAATTTAAATCATATTTTTATTACTTTAAGTCGATGTTATTGTTGGCATCGTCGCCAAAATCGACGTGAAAATTGCGTTTGTTTGCTGAAAACAGCCCTCGGTTCAAACGATCGTATCTCCGGAACTACGCAACGTGCAGCCGCCATCTTGAGCGCGTTCGAGAGGGGATTCTCAATTTTCTAGCCTGCGAAAGATGATGTCATCAACTCCAACGTCGCTGCCTTTATTCATCGAATGAAAAGTTCTGTTTCAACGGCCCTTGTTCAAACTCTTTCCGATCGTGTGCTATCGCATGCTCTGATTGGTTCGTTCGTGGCACGTGACCTGTCAGCTGTTCATTCGTGACGTCACGCGAAGTGAGTCAAGGTCATTGAATATTTTAATTCTCCAAATTATAACACTGAATTCGAGTCAAGGTCGTATCCATTGGCGCTAGCAGAAGCGCATTCGCTTGTGGACAGCCGGCCAACATGGCCGCTTAGGACTAAATGGTAGTGAGCTTTTAGCGATCGTAAATATTGGAGGAATAAAGCAACTTTGAAATATTTTTACGGTAATAAAACGTAAAATAATGATTTCGGAAGTAATAACAGGCGCAGTGACGGAAGAATATCGAGTGGATGTTATCAGTCCGAGTACTGTAAGTTGAAACTTTCGTTAGCGCTGTTTACATAGTCGAACTTTTGGATTTTTTTAAATAAAGAAAACGTAGGACGATGGTCCCAATTATATTTCTGTTCAATAATTTCCAATATAATTATGACGTCTGCAAATTTTTATACGCCAAGACCGCATAGTTTTTTTAGTACAATTTATTTTCGTTGAGGCATGCAACTTATTCATGCCATCCATGTTGCGGCCATGGCCTTTCTCACTCACGAATTGAAAAAACGGCGTGGACCTAAAAGGGCTAAATTGGATAAGGAGCCTATAAACCTTCACACTGTCGCTTATCAGGTGGGAACATTTTGTAGCGTAACTAACGCCACTTTCGGATGCGTTTTAAACATGGAAACTTTCAGTTTTAGTTCATTACCGCCCGTAATTTTATGAAATCGTTCTCCAAAACTATTAAAGCAATTTATCTGATTTTTTCTGTGCACCTTAATGAATATCTGTTGCGTGCAAGTAGCAAGGTAGAGATCATCGTGTCCAATATTTTTCGCACGAATAAATATTTCGTTAGTGCCTCACTCCTTGGGTGACTACCAAAAAAAAACTCAACTCCATGTGCGACGACAATTTTTTTTTTTAACTCCTTAAAGGGTTAAGCAGCATCTTAGTTGTTATTACACTAACAAATAAAAAAAAGACACTTGCAAACAAGTGTGTTCACCAAATATTCAAACTCGGCTCGATACTCGATTCTTCTGTTACACACTCGGATTGGCTAGACTAGAATTAAAATTATTATACTCACACACCCCGACAAATAAAATTTCCTTACCTTAGATGGGTGGATGCCAACATAGACTGTGCTTCCATTAGCCTTCTCCCTTTGAATGCGCTCAATATATATCACATATTTTTTCCGATACACCTGTATCACTTTACCCAGCTGCTGGCCCTTGTAGTGGCCTCTGGTAACCTGCACGAAATGTCAAAAGTTTATTTGTATCATAAAACAGAAAAACTATCTTATATGAAAATTCACTACGACTGAAACATTTTTCAACATAAGTTTCAGCAGAAGAAATGATTGGGTGGGAGGGGGTAAGGGTAGACCTGTACTCTATGTATTAGTGGCTCTGTGAGCAACGAGATGAATTGAGTAAAATTTACATACTGCAGCAGAACAAAACTGTTTTAACCCACATTTCTTCATTGATAGGTGTGTATGTGAGGGGGGGGGGCAGTGGTTTGGCTTGGTTTACATAACATCAATTAAAAGTTAAAACATAGATATTCCAGGATATGGGCTGGTTGATTTCTGGGTAATTCTCACCAAATAGGCAAAATTGACATAGAAAATATTTTTTTAATAAAGGTGCTGTAAATAAAACTAAAAAAATCGTACATCATTAGGTGTTATCCAAGATCATTTTTTAATTATCAGCAGTACAGTTTACCTGCAGGAACTGCAGGAAAAAAATATTTTATAAACCAGGATGCCAGGACAATGATGCGATAGCCAGGATAATGACTTTCAGTTAGCGTAAAGGTCTAAAATACTGTAAAAAAAACTTGGGTTAGCTATTCCAAGATAAAAACTTAACCTAATTGACAAAACGTGCATACAAATGTTTCTTCCAGGCAAAATAGAAGTTTAAATATAAAACATTTAAGGATAATCTTCAAAAGTAAACTGTGAAGCACGATTTCCCCATGGTTTTGGCGGCGAAATTTTTCTTTGGACCTCTGTATAGCTATAATCTATTATGTCCTTTGGCTTTGGCCACTTAAATATAGTTTCTGTTGGATTAGCTGCAACCATGACACTGACTGTACACTGCGTGTCTGTTGAAGACAACACTTCACCAGGGTAAGACTTGTCTTCGTACTCAACAACTACCCAGTCTCCTTTCTTGATATTAATGACATCGGGCTTTGCATCTGAGGCATTAATTCCATGACTGACTTTCAGATTTCCCAAGTCATAGCCATGAACACACCCTTTGGTAGGACAGTTGCAGCTGAGTTTGCGAAAATGTAATACAGGATGACTAGCTTCATAGATAGCCTGATGTACTTTCATGGTACCTTTAAAACATTTCAGATGTAGTTCTTCGACGAAATTGTCAACTTGACGAATGTCATCTTCTGTGATCTCCTTCAGCATAACCCCAGGACACCTTTCTTTAAGAACGTCCATTAACTTTTCGAAGTTCTCCACATCCTTACCTTCTGCCACAGCCCGATCCGCTGACCGTTTTAGTACACCCCCTATGCCATCTGGAGCACCTTTTCCGTGCCCTGCTTCTGAAAAGTTCCAGTGAGCGAACTTGACTCCTGGGAGAAGTTTTCCTAAATATGTTGCCATCAGGTGGAAATTTGTTTTGTTTCTGTATTGAGTTGATGGCGAGTCAGACAAAAAATAAATAGTTTCTAGTGGGCTTCTGAGATCTGATATGTGATGAAGAATAGGGGTAAGGTGCGCCCATATGGCTGCTGGGTCGTGCCTGAGGGATTTCGATATAGTGCAGAAAGCAGTTGGAAAGCATGCATTACCAATTGGCGAACTTGGGTCAGTCGCTGGCAAATTGGGGTCAGTCGCTGGCAAACTTGGGTCAATAATTTTTTGACTCAAGTAGAACACTCCTGTATGCATCGTGATTTGGGCCCGCGATGCCCCGAAGTGTACAGCTTGTGCCTCTTTGCTATATTTGCAGCCGTAATTTTCACTAAAATCAATGTGGATGAGGCAGGAATTTTTAGTGAGTGACGTTTTCAAAGTACTAATAGCTTGGAATTGGTGCTTGATATTTGCTGTATGTATCATGAACTTTGGGAGAGTTTCTTTGAACTTGTCCACCATTTCCCCAATTGTGCAGATGACATTTTCTTTCATTACCAGTTTCACTTCAACTTCCTTTCCTTTAATGTTTCTCGTTTCTTTTTTCTTAAACCAATGCTTGTATGAGGATGAGTCATTTACTTCAAAATCTCCACATGTCACCACATTTTCCAGACACTTGGGACACTCGCGCAGCATGCATTTTTCATTCCCTTTGTCGCAGCACAAAACGTTGATGATGTCTGAAGGCACTCTTGTTTGCAGAACTTTTAAACTATGGAGTTTCTCGGTAAGCATGTTCATGTTCTCATGTGTAATACACAAACATGTGTCCCTGTCGCTGACATCAGGGGTCAAAATCCAAAAAGGTCTATATCTGCAGAATGTTGCGTAACTTAACTTGTATTTATCCTTCACAAACTGAATGTGCAACACCGTTAACGGCTCATTTAGAAGTCGTTTTTGTTTCCTAACCCCGTTGCGTGTTATGCAGTCCCTTTTTCCTGGGCACATACGACTGTTCTCGTCCTTTTCTAA
>JAHWFP010084158.1:8637-18808 GCA_023313725.1 Lithobius niger
CCCCCCCCAACAAATTCTAAGTACGGTTTTTTTTTCTGATATAGGCTCTATGGAAATCTTCGTCATGTCCATTTCGGCAGGATTTCGCTATGTTATATATATATATTTTTTTAACTACTTTTCTTTTCTTTTTTTTTTCTTCTGCCGTGCTCTATGGAAACAGTCAACAATGTACTCATATAAGCAAGCTTTTCACTACCACACTATTGTTCTATTATGCGTTACGTTTCGTTACTTTAGCTTCGCTTTGGGCTTGCGTATTGAAGGAATATAAGCCATTGTCTGACCAAATGGACAGCTTCTGCACAATAGGATAACTTTGGTTCTTGCACTAACCTTTTTATTGTTTTCCCTCTCCAAACATCCTTTAGACTACGCTCTCTCGTCCTCCAGTACATGTGCTCTACCAAAATTCATTATCATTGAATTATTTATTTCTTTTAAAGGGGGGATTCCACCAAAATGCTTTGCAGTCGTTACTAAGTTTTCAAGTCTGCATACATTTTCACAAGACTATTAGGCAATTTCATTAGAAAATAACTCATCCTGAGTTCATGCTCATTAGCACGCAACACAGGCAGCAATAATGCGATTCTACTAACTTTTACGGTTTCTACCAAACATACATGACACTAAAGAATACACAACATGAAATAAACACTTCAGAAGCTCTTTCTACCTATCAAGCTTCAACACTTTATTCGGAATGCAACTTACTGTTTAGCTAAAATAAAGAAGGAGGTCTCTAATTTATTTTCATAATTTCTGTTCCAAAGATTCTAATTTTTCCTCTTTGCAATTTCTTATTTAATTTCTGTTCTAAATTTTCACAGTTAAGTTTTAACAGGGGAGGGGCAGTTTTCTTACCACTTTTGTTATTTCTCTTTTTTTTTTTTCTTTTTTTTTTTTCAAGAGACGTATCAATAACTTGCATTCACATTTTTAAACATATTAAAATACATTTCAATAGAATAACACTACAATACAATTTTCTTGGCTTTTGCTGGGAAAGTTCAATATTTTTATTTATTGCGATTTTTCAATTTTGTCTTGCTGTCTTGATGTTAAAGTTTTTATTTCTTTCTCTTTTTTTTTCAACTTGCAGATAGTCAAGAAAGGATTTTTAACTCTTTCTCAGTCCCTTCTTTCAGTGAGTACCAAAAGAGGTACCACCCACGTTGGAACTTTAGGGACACATCTGTGTCGTACCATAAATCTTGCACACAAGCTTCGCTGACATTTACACTTTTCCGGTCGACTTAGGATGCTGTTAGAACAACATCGAGGCACATTTTCAGTGGGTTTTTACGATTTTCTCTCTCCGCACCTTGTTTGCGTTGCGTGGCGTTCGAGCTTACGCAAACACTACAACTACCAATTTCAGAACTTCCCGCTGATTTTGGGCTTTCCTTCTACATCCGTTAGCGCACATGGGTTGGGGTTGAAGATCTATTTTGAATTTTTGAAACACAAGTTTTCTCCTTTTCTCCTTCTTGGCAATTTTAATGGAACTGCTTTCACTCTGCCCGAGTCGAGGGAAACTCTCAAAATTAATATTTCAGGTATCTTCACCTATACCTTCTGATGACATACTATGCTCTCCTCAACAGTAGTTCCGATGACAACTCAATTTAACTCAACTTGGAACTTGATGGTGAAAACGAAATATTGGGTAACATGGCAAAGTCAGGACTCTTTTCTATTTTATGCTTGCAGGCTAACTATTTATTCACTATTGAAGCAGAGTAGGGTCAAATTTCAAGAAAGATAGATTTTTCAAAGTTTATGAAATTTGCTGTTCACTGCCCGGGGTTTACTGAAGTTCTACTGGTAATTCAGGTATGCGCTCTGCAATCAGAATGGTAGGGGGCCACTTCATTTGTACGGGAGTTGGCTTAGTCTTTATTGCAGCAGACACACCTTTCTATTTCTTCATAATAAACTAAATTTGTTTCACTAGGTTCTATTGTTATAGTTCTACAAGGAGGGTTCTATTTTGCTTTGTATATTCTCACAGTTCTTACTATCAGATGCAGGGTTTTGCTTCTACTTTGTATGTAGAAGGCTTAGTTCTCTTTATGGTAATCTAATGGTTATTGAAGGAGACAAGCTTTGTCACTATCACTATTGATTTTGGCAAGAAGGACTGTGGGCCTTAGTTGTTTATAGAGGTCTTAGTCTGTTAATTCTTACTCACAGTTCAGAAGAGAAAGAAGGGGAACTATTTTACTGGCTGCACTGTTCATTGAAGCATCTCACCTGGAAGGATAGTTTCTTGCTCTGTTCAGTTACTAGGGACTTAGTTGTTAGGGCTTAGTTCGTAGGGGACTGGTAAAAAGAGAACACTGGCAAAGTCACTGCTCACTCAACTGGCGGCGCCCCCTCCGCCTCCCCTCCCACACTAACCGCCGCGATGCTAGGGGGTGGGGGGGGGGGGGGCTAAACGTCTTTAACGGAAAAACAATTAACACAAAAATCTAAAGGGAAAAGGAAAACAAGCCAAGATTATAAAAAAAAAACCTAAAAAGTTTGAAAATGCGGATATACGTCCTTAACGGGAAAAAATAACACAAAAATCCAAAAGAACAACAAAAACAAGCCATCTTACAATAGCGAAAACGTGGCACAGTGAAGCCACTTTTGTGCGCTTATGTTTCGTCGGAGTGGTGTGACCCGGATGCGAACTGGCAACCCAATCCGTACCCGGATGTCTGACATATTTGTAACACCTTTGTCGATTTGCCCACTCCTTTAGTTGCCAGTGGAGAAAACGACATGCTCTTTCTAACAACGCATCATAATACGATTACGAAATGCATGCTTTGTATTTAGTTTCGACGGTTGTTTGCCTGTAGTTGTCGAATTTCATTATTTGCCTGTAAAACAAGTCATTTTTTTTTAGTAAAATATCCTTTTGCCATGTTGTCTTGCTACGCCTTAATTTCCAACGCTTTTAGTGGCCGAGATCTGTAATACTGTACTACGTTATTCCTACTGTTTGATTTTAGCTGTTTGGCTTGGTTTTTCCTCCTTCCTTTGTATAAGCTACAGGGATTTATATTTATCTACAGAAATCTAATTTTCTACCTATTTCGTATTAAAAGTTCTCCCAAACCTATACCAGGGCTTCCCCTCCCTATCCCTACACCCCCTCCCCTACACCCCCTCCCCTCGAAAGCTTCAGGTAACCCAGTTCGCCTCCGAGTCCCGAACTAACCTACACCCCACAACAAAACAGCGCTGGTTATGTATCACTCCACAGGCGTTTCAAAACCAGAATCATGCAAGACAAGGGTGTAGAAGCAGCAGTTTCCGACTGCACAGTTTGTACGAGCTTAAGTTTTTTGTTCTATGGGTAATTATTATTATTATTATTATTTGTTTACGTGCTCGACCATTTTTTTTTTCAGTCGCAAATACGACCTAACGCAACAAGCCCTGAAGTTAGTTAACCTGTAATCCTGGGGAACTTGAAATTGTAAATCCAAACTTTAAGCAACATGCAAAATGATTTGCGAAGTTCTTTGCACGACGGGTGAGATGAATTAGGACATACCCGGCCAGGACGTTTCCTGAGCTTTACTGCAGCACCAAATTTCATTAAAAAATTGTAAAGTTTTCGACGAAGATTCTCGACCCCTTCAGAACGTATAGCTAAAAACAGATAAAGAGTATTTCTGCCAAAATAGTCTTCATTCGGTCGCAAGGTATTCGGGTCGCAAGTAAGCCCATGGTAACAACAAAAACGTTGCTAAGCCGTTCAACGATGATGAACCTATCGGAAAATGAACCACGACATCACCACACCATGACTTTATACGAAATCCGATCCGGGGTTGGTGGGGCGGGCGGGGTGAGGGGTACGGGGTAACCCCTACCCCCACAATTATTGCGGTGAAACGCAAAGAGTACCTCGGAGTGCGGCCGAACCCAACACGAAGGGTGAATACAGTCAATGCCAGACTAGTTCTTAAAGGTACATCCGCCTGCGTTATAAAAGCTACGCGCAGATCGCCACCGCGCACGTTACCATCACACGGTTTCGCGAGACTCGGCGTAAATACAACGTCAATTGAGGTAGTAGCGGGGCTATTATCTCAGTTGGCGTTGGGCGTAGACGAAACAGCGCGAACGCAAAAATTGTGTTGTCGCATATACCGGAAAGATTTTCGTATTTTAACATCACACTTGATAATTTTTTAGGTATAATTTTTCTTCGGTGATCTATTGCCATAAATAATTTTAATTTTACCGCATTAGTCTTTTAGATTTTTAAGCTCGTGGTAATTATTAGCAAACGATTAAAAATTACTGCACGCACACACACAGATGAAACGTCATGGTTATTGTAAGCGCGCAAAGGATCATATAATCGCGGGATGCTACAAATTAGTTCCCAATATTTAAAAAAAAATCTCCTAGCCGCTACATTTTAAAACGGATTTTTAGCAAGGCATTGGATAACGGTAAGTAAATAGAACTTTCGGGCCGCACTTGATGTGGAAAATCGAGAAAAATGGAGCTGGGAGGAATGTACCTTTAAAAGCATGTCGTCAAAACGATGTCTTCGTTGCGTCACGAACTCTAATGGGAAAACTTCGTTGGAAAAACCGACGCAACGAAACGAATTAATAGCAACCTACAAAATCCCCTACGTAATTATTATGTAGATCCTATACCCTACTACGTCCCATACCCTAGGGACTTTAGGAAGGCTTAAATTTGAAGGGTTGGAAACCATAAATTTGCCTACTTTTTGTTATTACCACGAGAAAATTACAGATAAAAATAAATTTCATATTGCTGCATTTAAAATCAAAGCCAAAATAAATGATTTGATAAATTGAGTTGAACTGAGTTGATGTTCGATGCAATACACAAAGACAAAAATGACATACCCACACACCACAAGAGCAGATGCCTGCGTGGGGATTATGGCCGCAATAAAATGAAAACAAACTGAAAAACACTGAGGAAAAATAGTTCCAACATTAAAAAAAACAAAAAACTAGGATTTCATGTGAGAAAACACACGGAAAAAAATCAAGACACACGCTAGTGTGTCGCCCGCCAAGATAAACGATGACATCCAGATAAAATATATATTTGAGCATGGCGACCACTTGACACGTTGTGCCTGTACTGGTAAAGTAGTTTGGCTGTTTTCAGCAGTCTGAGGATAAAAAAATATGCGACAGAAAATGCTGAAACTTGTTTGATCGGGAGACTTTGGTCACCTGACAACATAAAAATTACTATTAGTGACACAGCTTAACGTTTTCTTGTCGAAAAAAAAAAAGACGTGAATAACATTGATATTTGCCTAACTACTACTTACTACTTGCTAGTAACGCTTTTTTGTATCACGAAAATAAATTCTTCCATGCGATGAATAAAACTGGTTATTAGCTCATTTTTACAGGTATTGCTCTGGAGATGTGCCCTATTCATAAGGCCTCTTCTAATTGGTCAAGTGGTTCAGGGGTTAGGGACCTCTAAACGTCCAAATTGATTGTCTTACATTGTTTTAAACATTGTTATTATGCAGCAACGGCAAACTGAACATAAATAAATCCGTGCGTCTGCAGTACTAATCTAGACACACGCTAATATGTCGCCGCCAAGTAACAGTAGATAGTCCCATTGTAGACATTCGATTGCTAAAAAGTTGATTGTTATAATGTTAAAAAGGGGGGCCTTCACTAGCAGACATGACTGTATGTTAACTGTGAGCAACTAAAAGCATATTTTGGCATATTGAGGATAAATCCCATTGCGACAGAAATCTTTCACATTGTGGTAAATGTAAAGGGAAGGTGCAGGGATAAAGAAAAATAAAAGTTAAAGGCTGAGTGTCCACCATTTATCGAAAGAAAGATGCGTCAATAACATTGTTTTTATGTTACTGATTAGCAAGTCTAGGCACACGCTAGTGTGTCGCGCCAAGTTAGGCAACAATCATCACAACAAACATCATATCAATTCGATTGTCGAGGTTGTAAACCATTGTAGCGCGGCGCCATAGCGTCAGTGTCTTATGTCTTGAAGCATTGTTGGGCACATTTCAGGTACTTGGGGAAATTAATAATGCAGTACAAAAGCTTAAATTGTGTTGAAAACGAGATCAATGACCCACCTGACAAAAATTAACTGTGTAGGATCATTATTCATCGATACCGAGATAACGGGAAGGCTTCCAGCTATGAAATTGGACGAATGGGTGCAGTACAATACGAACTGCATATCTTTTATGGTTTGGAGGCAGGGGGCGTAGCGGGGATGGCGTTGGAGGGCGCGTATACTACGAAAATATTGTTATAACCATTGTTAGTATTGTCGGCATTGTCTCTTATAGGACAACCAAAGTTCGGACAATGAGAACGTTTATACTGACGTGCGTGCCTAGCCACATACTAGTGTATCACGCTAAATCTAAACAACGTTGCAAAGAAATTGTATTCACGTCCAATTCGCGAAAAATAAACAAACTGTAAAAACAAAGCAAAATAAACAAAGCCTTTCACTGGTAAAGAGGCCACCAAGTTGAGAGTGGTTCGGCCCTGCAAAGGAGTGATATCAACACACCAAATCTAACTAAATTAAACAAATTACAACAAAATTAAAACCAAACCAAAAACCTATAAAGAGGTGACCAACTTGAGAATGGTTCGACCAATAAGCAAAAGGTAGTAGCAAATTGTTGAAAACCAATTTCCTGTTGACCCAGTGGCACTTTATTACACATCTGTACGGTAGTGGAGTTGAGTCAATACACAATTAAAAAAAAAAGGAGTGATATCATATCAAAAACCAAAACTGGGAAAAGGGGCCGCCAAGTTCCGAATTGTTCGGCCCTTCACAGGAGTGATATCAACACACCAAAACATTCGCCAACTTAATCGCACCGAATAATACTTCGGAAGTTAAATGAAAACTTGAACATTGCTACCGACAGTAGCAATGTTCTAGTTTTCATTTAACCTTCGAATTATTAGTCGGTGCGATTAACTAGGGCAATGTTTTGGTGTGTTGATATCACTCCTTTGAAGGGCCGAACCATTCGGAACTTGCCGCCCCTTTTACCAGTTTTGGTTTTTGATATAACGAGTAACTAGTAACGCTGGCCCCATGTTAAATCCCATAGACTCATTGGTCATGGCTAGCGCAAAGTTGAGAAGGCCTACGTAGCTGAACTTTTGCACACGAATGCATGGTGATCTGAGCATGGTCCTTTTGTTGGTTTGGAGGTTGCAGGGGTCAGGAAAAATGCGTGGGAGGGTTTTGAAATTCGCCACCAGCGAATTAAAATTTCGTTTCTAGTTTCCAAGTTGCAACCAAAGATTTCAAGCAACAATGGTTTGAACAATCAACACTGTTCCTTAGATTTATTGTAAAAGCCTGGACGAACTAAAAACTGAACTGTAACGAAGGACAAAATAAGCACTCATTAACGTGGTCGTGGATTGCGGAAGAATAAATGGATGCACGTTTGATGATGGTTACACTAAATGAAAACGTTAAATGAAATAATTGAAAATTGCGCAGTAAGCAATTTTCATGTATTTCATTTAACCTTCGAACTATTACTCGGTGGGATTAGTTCGGCGAATGAGCTTGGCGTTTGATATCACGACTTCACACGGCCGAAAATCTTGGGGGAATCCTTAACAAGTTTTGTTTTGGGGTAGATTAAGTCTACTAAGCACATGATTGCCCCTATTCTAGTCTATACTTTAAACTTTTCGTTCACTGTTGTAATTTTCCGTCAAATTTTAAACTTTCACACTGTTGCGATGCCTGTTTTCAAGAACTTAGCAATTACAAAGATCCAAATAATTATGGGCCCATTTTCTTTACTTTCTTTCTAAGCTATTCGAAAAGGCCATGAAAAACGGTTTACTGTTTAAAAAAAACAAAAACATGCTTCACACCAATCGGTATGAATTTCGAAAGAATTGCAGCACCGAAGATGCTGTAGGGCCAACAATATTTTCTTTCGCACATTTACACTGCACTGGATTCGGGCAGCAAAGCTGTAGATATTTTCCTTGACCTGATGAAAGCGTTTGACACTGTGAACCACGAACGCCTTTTAAAGAAATTAAATCTTTATGGAATCAGAAGGTTGACACATAACTGGTTTACGGACTACTGATCAAACAGGTCGCTATGTACGAAAGTCGGCAGTCATTACAGTGACAGACTACAGGCATGCCTCAAGGGCCAGTTTTAAAACCACTGCTATTTCTTGTTATACATTAACGATATTTATAACAAACTACGTATTGTATCTTTCGCTGATAATACTGCACTTCTTGCTGCTGACGATAATAAAGTACTAGCCTCTGTTAATACTGAACGTAATTTTGTACTGATTGGAGACTGGTTTATTGAAAAGCAATTATTTGAATTTTGCTCTCAAACAGAGGAGCGAAACCGTTGTAGATATTATTAAAATGCACAAGTGCTCAATGCTGATAATTCCAGTGTGACTGCCCGTCAATCCCACAGGTTAACGAAGTTCGTTATCTTGGTGACACTGAAAGATAGAATGTTAAACTGGAGGAGCCATATTGCTGCCGTTATATTAGTAGATTGTGTACACTCTTGTATCAAATGTACAAGATCCCTAAATTGTTTTTTTTTTCGCCGTGAGACAATCATACCTTCAATACTACGTCATACCTTCAATTACGTGCTGGGGTGGAATTGCATTTACTGCTATTAATCCTGTTATCAAGCTCTAAAAGGAAATTGTTAAAGTAATGAATTTCAAACTACCACACGAGGAGTGAATCTACTAGTTTTGTCATTCAGCCTAAAGTTACTAAAGAAAAACTGCATAAACTGTACATACTTCCTTGGTAACAAGTTTCACAATAACTTACCCAACTACATGAAAGATATTACTGAAATTAATTATTTCCAGAAATGCCTGTTTAGGTGGCACTGGACTGGAACCCTTCAATTTTCTTTTGTACTACGTATGCACATTATATAATGCTATGAATCTCTTTTCATCATGGTTCCTCTTGTGTTTGTATTGCCTTCTTTTTTTTTAGGTCTTTTGTTTTTTCGTACATTGTTGCAAAAGTTGACATACGTAGCATGCCACACGCCAACGCAACACGCCACACGCAAGCATTAGCTCTTGTGGGTTGCCGGGCTCACTAAACCAATTCTTTCACACACAATCAAAAAAGTCCTATAGGCTGTTCTGCGATGCGTAATAATAGATAACTGACTTTGGATAGGTTAAAATCTGACTAGTAAAAGGCTTGGGGTGAGAGGAATAGGGATGGGACGCACTAAACATAATACCCTAAATTAACTCGGTTGCCTTACTTCGAGTATCACCAGGCAGGGTAAAGAAAAATAATTACGTAGTTTTTTTGTCAATCATTTTTTTCGGTTATCCCGTGTTTTTTCCTGGTTCCACCCGCCACCTCACCCCCCCCCCCCTGCCGAGGTGGCTTTTTTTCCCCGGGAGGTTTTTCTCAAGATTCCTGTATTTAATTCTTTTTTTTTTTAAGTTTTTTCCCCACTGTATTTACCCTTTGTTTTTTGGTTGTCGAGCAACCAAATTTCTGAGTGCATCCCAACTTTTACAAAGATCAGATTTATTTATTTTGCCCCGACATTTTTTACGCGGAAAGAGAGTCGAAGAAAAAAAAAGCCCCAAAAAAAGTTGCGGAAAAAAAAGCCGAAAGAAAAGTAATTGTTTTGCCGTTTTTTTCCCCGTTTATTTCTGTATACTATATTACGTCATTTGCCGTACCTCCAGTATCACCAGGAAGATTAAGGAAAAATAATTACGTGAAATTTTCCCTGTCATTTTTTTCGGCTATCCCGTGGTTTTTTTTCTGGTTCCATTCACCACCTCGTATCCGCGCCGCCCCCCCCCCCCCCCCCATCGCTGCTTTTTTTTTCCCGTGGCGTTTTTCTCCTAATTCCTGTATTTTACCCTTGTTTTTTGGTAGTCGAGCAGAAAGGTTTTGAGGCAATTAACTTTTCTTTCTTTGCAAAAAAAAAAGCTGTTTTGAGTTGCTCATTTCTGTAAAATCCTACAAAATACGTGTACATACTATTTTATTTCAACTGAAGATGCTGTCAGTATGAGGCGGAAAAGGTCTACTCAATTAAAAACCTTATTCCCCAGGCCGTTTAGGGT
>JAHWFP010084158.1:18908-40711 GCA_023313725.1 Lithobius niger
GGGGGGGGGGAAGGAGACCCACACCGGCTACAAATCTGGGACGAGCGTACTTCAGACTTATAACAACTTCCTCTGCCATCGACTGAAATGCTTTTTGTGTAAGTTGGTTGGTGAATGAGCTTTCCTCCATCGTTCAAACAATACAAAGAAAGGCGGGGACTGAAGGGCACAACTCCGCCATTCAGGATATCCGGCCATTTTTGGACAATAGAATATCCAGCAGTTAACCACAGCTGAATGTTATGCAGGAAAGTGCGAGTGACGTTGTAGTCTTACGTTTTGTGTAAGACATCACTGTTGACGGATTTCTCCAAACGCGTGTAATATTATCAGGGAAAACCCTCTTTACAAACTTGTTGGCGCTTAAGACATGACTGCTGATTTATAGTTTTTCTTGTCGAATCGTGGAGTGATGTAGAGAAAGTTTGGAACGGATATCCAGCTGGGTTTGTTACTGCGTCATCCCTTAAACATGTCAAAAACCAAACTGGTAAGTAAGTTTATTCATCCACCACAGGTTACAAAAAAAAAAGCACAAAAGCAGACACTCATTCCACAAGAGCTACTGCTCGCGTGTATTATTATAAATCATAAATTCGCAACCAGTTGCATAGTAAATGTGGAAACTTCTCTTCCCCTACAGTATTACATTCGACGTCAGTACTCTGCTCCACTTCCCCTAACGACCTTCAATGAATATAATTCGGCTTCTGTGAAAGGTGGGGATGGCTGTGTTCGTTCCAAGAAAACTAAGGGTCTATATAACTCATTTATCTTAATTAGGGAGCAACGCACATATGTTTAGAGTTGAAGTAGCAAAAATACGTAGTGTTTTCCGGCTTCAGTGAACTCCTACGAGCTACGTAATTAACTTAAAAGGGGGTACTCAGCCTTCTATTAACGGTGGGGATCTGGGCTTTCCAACAACGTCAATAACAATTATTTAATTGAGTAGGTTCCGGTGATTGAGATCAGGCATTGAAAATGTGTAGGCCTAATGCTTTTCGACGGTCTAAATAAAATAGGGGCCTACGATGAAGCAAGAGGTCTCAAACGTTACAAATGTGCGACGTTTTTGACTTCCGTGTAGGCCCGGGATCAGAGGTAAGTCAGCCCGCTGTAAGAGGGATATTTTGAAGCAGAATTACTTTGTGCGTACAAGTTGGTCTATCCCTAAACAAAACTTGTTAACGATTCCCGCCAAGCTTTTCGGCCGTGTGAAGACGTAACATGAAACGCCAAGCTATTTCGCCAAGCTAATCCCACCGAGTAGGTTAAATGAAATACATGAAAATTCTGTCGCATTGTTATTTATCCTCAGATGGCTGAAAACAGCCAAACTACCTAAGCTGTAAAGAAACAAAGTGTCTAGTGGTCGCCATGCTCATATATATTTTATCTGGATAGGTGTTATCGTTTATCTTCTTGGCAAGCATGTGTCTTGACAACGAAAAATGTAGCCTTCTGACACGGCCAAAACTGACAAATGACATAAACACAGCAAAAAAAATTTGATATTCAACAACTATCTTGTTGCCTTTTTCACAAGATAATATACACAGTAAAAACGGGGAGAAACCCCCACGTCAATGAATATTTCTGATGAGATATTTCGTTTTTTCTTTCTTAAAAATATTCATTCCTCCCGGTTGGCTTTACCGTATGGCTCAGTTTTGCAACATTACTTCAAACGGACGTAAATGTTGCAAAGGCAATGATTTTCATATTTTTACCCTCGTAAGAACGGTTTTGTTACTTTCACTCTAACCTATGGAAATGTTGCAAAAGCTATTTCACGCAGGATGCTCGTATATGAGAAGGTATATCCTTTTAACTAGGGATCGTCCTACACCAGGTTATGTCACAACAGCTTACTCATAAGCCAGTCGAGTGATCCCTGTTCGTGGTAATTAACGGGTATTAAGCTAAAAAAAAACCACTTCCCTATTTTTCATGATATCCAAACGATGGCCACAGGTTTGCCAGATTCAAATGTTTCCGTAAAATAAAATGCACGCAATAAAGACAAAAATAAATCAATAAATAAATCAAATGAATAGAATCGTTTTATAGGCGCCATTAACCAATTAACTTGTGCTAAGTTTACTTGTTTTAAGAGGCTTAGTGTGCAAACAAAAGATTTTAAAACATCTTGCAGGGCACTCACTCTGGAACTTTCACTACACTAAAGTACAATTAAAACCTTGACAGAGTACTCTTGGAGTGTTGCTAAATTTTGTGCCGTAGTATCAGTGGTATCAAGAATTTATAGGGTTGGAGGAGGAGTATTTGTGACTGAGACCCCGTCTGAAATGTCTTAGATTCATTCCTGTTAGTTCCGCCTAAGTTTATAGAGGGCGCCACGAGTTTTATGTGGGGAATTTCTACTCATTTTTCAGCCTAAAATTAAACTAAACAAAACTAGCTTCTATTTAATTATTATTTAGTTTAGCTTAGTTGTAATTTGGTTTACTTTAGATTTGGGCTGAAAAATGACCAAAAATTACCAGTTGAAACGCGTGGCGTCCTCTGAAAACTCGATGGAAGTAATAGGAATGAATGGAACTCGTTTCAATAGGAGCTTTTTAGAGTTATAAATTCTCCTCCCAACCCTATAAATTGTTTATTGGTGGTATCAACAACTCTATAGGATTCTAACTAGTATATTAAGGCTGAGTGTTCACTCCACTGCCCTCTCAGCTAGCATACAACATGGGTGTTTGCAACAGTTCATATACAGCGACGGTGTGACTTTGCTGATGTAGAATCATCTGAGGCAAAAGTAAAAGTGGTTTGGCCTGAATACCTGATGTATAATCCCCTGAGGCAAAAGTTAAAGCCATTTGGTGTTAACTACTGAAGTAAAATCGCCTGACGCAAACTTGAGCCATATGGTCTTAATTGGCCGACATGACTGAGTGATTTATTTCCTTTTTAATGCGGGCTTCGGGAATCCAGTTGAATTGTTTCCGCGATTGTTTGCCTTGATACTGCAACAATTCAGAATCAACTACTTATCCAGATGACACATGCTAAATCTATACACACGCTAGTGAGTTGCCATCAAATAATAATCATGGGACAAACCTTGGGCAGAACCTGAACATAAATATGCATTTCTAATGTCCCGTTTTTTCGAAAACAAAAATTGGTGGACAGTGGACAAATGATAGACCAGGCTGTAGCAATTACAATAAAAAGTAAGCGAAAAAAGGCGACAAATTAATTGAAGAAAAAACGGCTTCGCCGTTTAGAAAAAAAAAACATTAGAGCTCGTATCCCCATACTCACAGCCGTGAAGGCACACGAATAAAAACGGATTAGAGTTCATTCGAACGCAACGACTATAATTTGAAGTCCAATTCGCAAAACGTAAACCCACAAACACACACAAAGTAGACGCCATAAACAGCAAAACATAGTTACAAAATTGAAAGATAAAAATGCATACACAAAATGAACACGTAATTACTCAAACGAACTAGAAATAACCACCTCAAACGACCTTCAAACACAAACAGAGGCAAAAAACTTATACCTTAACTATGAGTCTGCTTGTTTCACAATAAATGCACTCAAAATACACACTCAATATACCTACTCAAACGAAACAGACATTCTTTCTGACATAACCATTGATCAAAAACAGTTCTTGTTCCCTGGTATATTAGAGTTCAAATTATAGTTCGTTGCGTTCGAGTGAACTCTAATCCGTTTTTATTCGTGTGCCTTCACGGCTGTGAGTATGGGGATACGAGCTCTAATGTTTTTTTTTTTGCCGTTTTTTGTTCAGTTATTTAATCAGTTTTTGTTGTGTCAAACTTTATTTTTATTTGGTTTTGTAACACTAACGCAACAACAAGTTTTCAAGATTTCTGTTGTGAGATATTTAAATCGTTAATTTGCAACCGTCCCAACAGTTAGATTGTTTTCTTTTTCTTTTTGAGTTTTTCCTGTGATTTTTTAAAATCTTCAATGTACCCTTATTTTTTTTTTAAATCTACTCACACGTTTGAGATCTTTTGATGACCAAGTGCTTTTAATTATTTCAAAGACTTTTTCGGAGAGTCGAATAGTTTGCACTTAATTACTATAAATATTGTGACTGGTGTACTCAAACGGCTCGTGACACTACAATTCGCTCTCTACTAACAGTGTTAAATAACTGTAAGAAATAGTGGAACTAGCTTACTTAACTACTAAACATTTTACAACGTATGGCTAAACTAAACACTACGATTAATATTTGTGTTAACTGTTAACGTTGCGTAATAATAAAAAAATTGCTTCAAGTTTCAGCCCCCCTCCCCCCTGCCCTCCTCCAATTCTGCCCTCCACATCCAATGGTTGACCACTACCGTTAAACTCTTCTAGAAAGTGCCTAAAATCTTCTAAGTCCGTCATTCTTCCCTACACATAGTCAATTATAGTATCCGCGGCCTATCTTGAGTTCGCCTCAGAACGAACACAGATAATCGATTGTATGTTTTTGGTAGCGGAGTGCCTTGTTGATATCCAAGATGGTTACAAAAACAATGGCGGCCGTCGATTAAAGCCGCCCATTCCAGGAAGATGTAGCCGCTCGTAAAATAATTCCAGGACTCAAGATACGCCGAGCACATAACAGTATGACCACGCAACCACCAGCCCCGCCACCAGAGCTTCATGGATATTTGTCCCTGATGACAACTTACGATGTAATTCACAAGCAACAGACAAGCCTACCTTGGCAGAATTTATTGACTCCGTCAAAAAACTAGTGCAATAGCTGCATGCGCCGATGACTTCACAAAATTGACAATACTCAAAAGTAAACTATGAGGTAAGGCAGCTTCTTTTTAAACAGTGTGTCCCAGAAGCCCCGTCCACCCAAAAATAAAGAGCTATATACTGGATATGAGTTGGTAATAACAACGTATTCATATAGGAAATTACCTATGGCGAATGGTTCCCAAACTGACCTTGGAGGTCGTCTTCAAGGTCATCCAAAATATATCTCCTAAACTATTCAAGATACGGTCATACAGTAATTTAGAAAGTTGTTTGAGATTATAACACAAAGCCAACAAATAAAAACAGAATTGAAATCGCGTCGTAAGCACGGGAAATATGGGCAAAACAACTTGGACCCTGCAGGGGAGCCAACCAAGGGGCAGTGATAAGCCTAGAAAGTGATCAAATACAGTTATTTTATAGCCTTAATTAGATTGAAAGGTGTTTTGAAGCAAAAATGGAGAAAACAATCCATCCAGCAAGCACAGGACGAACTGAAGCTGTAAACGCAGGCTCACTGAAAATGGATGTCTAGAAGGTGCACCACAGCCAGAACACCAATCCATAGGCAGGGAAATACGGGTGCATTCTACACTTCATTAATGAATACAAGTTTCCTTCAATACGATCAAGCAGAACAAATTAGAAGTAGAGAAAGCAAATTAACATAACATACCCACAAAATCCTAGTACTTTTTAGCCACAGCGGGTGATTTATTGCGGTTCTGTACTTAGTGGTGTACCTTACCGATAGCCGCTCGGAGCAGAGAGGAGCAGTACCCAAAGTTTGCGGAGCTTTCTCATTATTTTTTTTTTTTAATTTGCACGAACGGTTTCTTGGATCCATTAAAAATAAAGCTATTTAGATTGTTCCCAACCTTCTCTTTAGGGGCACCAAACTGCATTGGTGGGGGCGGGGGGGGGGGGAGCACATGCCCTCAGTACCCCGGCCCCCATCCCCCGCCGCAATTTCGCCCCTGTTACCGAAATTAGGCAAAGGATTCCCTCTAGCCGATAGTTATTGCTTCAGTACAGCCACAAGGCTGCTTATCGCTGCTCCTTGATTGACTCCCCTGCAGTGTCCAAGTTGTATTGCCAATATCTTCCATATTTGTGGCGCGATTTCAGTTCTGTTTCCTTTTTTGAACTTGTGGCATCATCCCAAACAACTTTCTAATTTACTTTATGTCCGTATCTTGAATAATTTAGGAGATATATTTTGGATGACTTTGAAAACGACTTCCAAGGTCAGTTTGCGAACAATCATCGGATTCTCCATATGTGATTTCCTATACGAGTACGTTGTTATTACCAACTCACAGCCAGTTATAGCCCTTTATTTTGGGTGGACGGAACTTCTGGGACATACTGTATAGATGACCTTCAGCATGTAAGGTGCCTTAGAGAATTAGCACATTAGAGAATTAGGAATAATTTTGAAGGAAAGATGGACGTCAGTCATTAAACTCAGCGTATTACTCAACAAATTTATACTTCGGTGAATGACAGGTTGCGGCATCTAGCGCCGACTACCACTATTTAGTTCTATGTAGTGCTAGATTTCAACAAGCGATGGAATGCGCAAAGAAATTTCTTTTTACACAACAAACTAGCCAGATACCTCCTTAATTATTGAATGTAAAGTTGGTGCGTCCATGTGCATCACAGGGCAAGCTGTCAAGGTTAACAATATCACTGTCACTAGACGGCGCCCGTTTAGCGGTTCAAAATCAGCGTTTCAAAACGGTCAATATATAGAAAAAGGCGCTCGTGATGTCGTTAGGCTTTACTTTACTGCTAGCTTCCTGGTGCACGAGGACGCACCAACGTTACACTCAATAATTAAGGAGGCACGTGGCTTGTTTGTTGTGCGAAAAGAAATTTATTTGTGTGTTCCTTCGCCTGTTGGAAGTAATGTCTCGACAGAATTAGTTAGCGGTGTGCTGCAGCCTTTCATTTGATGGCAATCCCCCTTTAAATAAGAAGCTTCAAAAGATGTAGAGACATGGGCTGCACGAGTTGGGTGAAGGTACGGAAATGTCTGAACCAAACAGTCACCCCCCCCCCCCCCCCCCAAAAAAAAAAAACACCAGTGAAAAACATGCCTACATAGAAGCCACTGGCGAGCTAACTGTGCCATAAATTTAAATCAATTCTGCTCTGGCTCACGGAAGAATATGCGACGCCATCTATTGTCAAAGTACTCTACCACAATGAGGCCATACATTTTGCTATCATCGAAGAAAACGCCATTTCTATCGGAAAGAAAGCAGCGTTCGTACGCATAAAACATGTTCAAGTGGAAAGCCAGACGAAGACGACACGAACAGTAAAAGTCTCAGAGAACTTCCCATTAATAAGTCAGAAAAACAACAAAAGCGAGAAAAACCAGTGCATTTACAAAGGGTTTCAAAGGGTTTAATGAGCGTTAACCACTCCTGGTCATCTTCCCGAAGCCCTAAGGCCCTATGTCTGCAACAGCCAGATTCCCAGGCGGTCACCCACCCAAGTAGCATGATTGCGATTGCATTTACAATCACGCTAAAACAACCTGTACGATGATGCGTCAATCAGTGATGAACAAGCCCAACAACAATGGTCACGTAACCACTTGCTGCCTGACGTAGCTGAGCCGTTCATGCATCAAGATTCGTTGCACCACGCCAAACCTTGCCTTCCCAGGTGCATTTTTCACATTTCATGAAATTGCCTGCACGATTTTCGACGAATCAAGTTCCACGACAAGGACAATATTTATCTGCAATTTTTGTGGGAAATTTAACCATTACGTCCGTGACTGCAGATTAAGTGAAAAATACTTGTTGTCTCGAAATCAACAACCTAGTTTCCATCAAGACAAGCTCAATTTCATCACACAACATAACAAAACAACCTAATGGGAAGACAACCTCCATTCCCACCCAGGCAACTTCAAATAGGCTGACTATTTCACCATAGCAGCAGGCAACATATAGCCAAATCCACGATGGCGGACAAATGCATCAACAGAATGAAGAAATTTCTTAAAACCAGGCTTTGATTTAGGAGTCCAGGGTTGACTGGTTTTTACCAGCAAGTGGTTAAAACCATTTTTTACCATGGTTTTTACCGTCCCTGCAAATATAGTTTTTGTCATGATTTTCCCCTTTCGCCAAAACTATAGCAAAAATCTATACTGGTAGTCAAACAAAAACAAGAATTTCATAAAGAAATACATAATCTGCTTATGCAAAAAAATCGCAACATTATTAATTTCATAGACCAAAGACAAAGATCTCTGTTTGGCTAGAGTTTACATTAGGCACATACTCGATATCCTTACGATATTGATTCCAAATGGCTCCAACACCTTCCTAAATACAGACAGTTGGTTTTAGAGCGCGGAAATGTGTTAAAACGAATTAAAACAGTAGATTTGTAGCGCCACAATCCGTACATCTATACTGTGTTTGCGTTCGCTCGCAGGGCCGGCAGGGCACCTTGTATTTTTTTTCGTAAACCGTTTCGATAGGCGGGTTGTTATTGTCAGTTTCGTGTGGTGTTGTGTGGTTTTGTTGTTATTGTCAGTTAGGTTAGGTTAGGTAAGTTTGGGGTTTGGCATTTCACACTGAGGTAGTTAACTGGTTGGGGTTTGGCATTTCATACTGGGGCAGTTAATTGGTTAGGTTATGTTAATGATGATTTAACGAGTTTCCGCAATTTGGGATCAATTTGTAGTGCCCTCCGTGAAAATTAAAGGTAGATTTTTTTTTCTCTTTTTTCGAATTTCGGGCCATGTGCGTAAAGGGAACATGGGAAGAAAACGGGCTCTCATCCGATTTTTTTTTAAAAATGGACTAAAAATTACCTGCTGAGTAATGTTTCCTCTTCCAGTTTTGGAGCAAACGTACCGTTTGGCCGCCGTGGTGAAGGTCCAAAGTTAGCACCACGCCGCGCCGGAGAGCATGAAACTGGGCCAAAGTCCGGTAAGTGAAACGCCAAACCCCAACCAGTTCATTACCTCAAGCGAAATGCCGAAACCGGTTCCTAACCTAACCTAACCGACAATAACAACAAATCCACACGAAACTGACAATAACAACCCACCTATTTGAACTGTTTACGGAAAAAAAATCAGCTGGAAACATGGGAAGAAAACGGCCTCTCGTCGGTCAGCACAAAGTGTGGCTTTCATTAATTTCTGACGGCCAAACGAAGCCTTTGCCCCAAAGATTTTATGGGAATATATTGTTCAGTTGATCATTTTATGTCATTCTAGCCCAACGAGAGATCATTCGGTGAGGAACCCTTATTCTTCCCATAAGCCGCGTAAACTAAACTTGTTGCCTCTATCGTTAATTTTGCTATCGAAAGTGATCGTGGAATGAATTTATAATTCTGCCTTTATTCCGTTAGCTACGTACCTAGTATGCACTATCCCGTTGCCTCACACGTTTGTCGAATTGATTATACTACAACAAACTGTTACATTAACTAATCGATTATACAATAATTACATGATTATCAGGAGCCACATAATTACCCGAATTGTCAATACGCGTAGACTCCTAGGACAGCCTTCCCGGCGAACCATAAAGTAGCCGCCATTTTTTTTTCAGTGGTTTGTCAATAGCCCAACAACAGATAGAATTCCGTTTTCCGTGCATGTTGTCAAAACCTGAAATAAGCTGGGCCAGTTCCGGTTCAACTTTTTTTTCATACAGAAACATAATTGGCAAAAATTCTTAGTCAAGGACCTACAACCCTTCATACGCAAACGATTTAACCATAAACATTTCAATAACAACGTCTACATTGCTGGCACGTCTTCTAATCGAAATCATGACAAATCGACTAATATTTCAGTTACTTCTGGCCAGACGCTAAAGGTGATAGGCATGACCCGTTCAAATAAACGACTGGAGTGGGACGTGACGTCATTTAACAATAGTTCACGACGCAAGCCTCTTTTCTCCCCGACTGTATTTCAATAACTGCTTTATGCATTATATGCATAAGCAGTTAAAAAAGTGTTCCCGACAATAGTTAAATATTGGCAAATTATAAAAGCTCCCTTGAAAACGTTACATTGTTTACTTTGAAAATTCATATTCACTTCTTATTTACCTTTCATATGCTTAATTTCACAGTAAAAGATATTATTCTCACAATATATATGCAAATTTAAGGAACTAACTGTCGAAGATTTGGATAGATATTGTGAGAGGAATATCTTTTATTGTGAATATAAGCGTATGAAGGTTAGCGTATGAAAAAAAAACCAGTAAAAACCATGTTTTTGCCACTGTCCCACTTTTTACTGGCAAAAACTCAACCCTGTATAGGAGTCCTACGAGATCCTATGAAGACCAGTCTCCAATTCTCTATCAAGTTATTCAAGACGCTCAAAAACTCTTCTGTTTTATTGTACTTTACCACTGTTAACTATCATCCCATTTAACATAAATGGATTTGCTTACGAAATTTTATTGGATTCAAGTTCTCAGACGAACTTAAGCGACAAGGTCATCCAACAGCTGAGGGATGAAGGAGTACAACTGACTAGCATGCCTATTAACCCTTTCATCACCGAATTAATTATGGCGACTTTATGATAGTTAGATCAGTCGCGGGATTCGAGCCGCCATTCACTTGGTTTGGTGACGTGGACACTGACCACTGGGCTGTTGCTGTCGATTGATTTGCTCGGGTTCCTCGGGTTCCCCTCACAAAGCTCGTGGTGTGCATGGGGACTTACTTTTTCGTCCATCTTATAGCTGTAGCCCTACGCTAGGCATGAAATGGTTAATAACTACGCGAAAACTGTCGCTATCACTGTGTTCTAAATCCTTCAATTGTAGAAGTCAATTTGAGCGCTAACTTCTTTCTGTTGACATTTTATGAATCGCCTCAGCCCTTATCCTTCAAGCATGATTTTTTGCTCGGATAGACTCATTAAGTAAGTTAAGCTTGGCTTACTACGTAAACGATTGCTGCATACCTTCCCCACAGCACGATAGCAGTACGAGTTAGCATTTACCCGTCTATGGGTTAGTGCTGGACGCACTACAGTACAATCTACATGTGACACAAAGACCTTGATATAGAGCTAGCTCAACAAACATACATTCCACCTACAAGCAGCAGACAAACACGGGTAAACATTAAGAGCTCTACTCAACCTTCTATTTGCGAGTTGGTGCTTCGTATGGACTGAAGCACTAATTTGTTGAGTTGCCTTGGTCATAATTATCATTCCAGGACATTGAAGACAGTATTGTAGTGACAAATCACTCCTGAAAAGGTCGTTATTTAAAGAAGGGAGTTATTGTAGGACAATGTGAAGAATTAAATACTGTCGCAATTTTCCCAAGACATTGTAATGAAACAACTACCACCTTTTGATGCGTTAAACGTCAAACTCGACCATTTACATGAAGAAGATCAAAAGACCATTAAGAAGATCAAAAGACCATAAAAAATTTGTTTTCCTATTATTCAGACTTTTTTGTGAAAAGATACACAGATTAAGAAGCATCAATATATTTGAGTGCGCCTCCTGCACATAAATGTGACATCACAGTCTGAAATTAGGATGTCTTAATTAAAGAAACAGCAGTAAGTTATCACAAAGAAACAAAGAAATCTACTAAAGATAGAAAACAGGCCGCTGATTAACAGACATAATTAGTAGGTGATGGCCAGAACAAGCAGGCTGATTAAAAAATAGAAGGCGCTTGGCTTGACCACAGTTATTTCAGTTAATAATTTTAATTTTGTTTTTAATTTTTTTAATAACTGATGAACAGATAGCAGTCAATTAATTCTTAGAAACCAATTTATTTTTTAAATAAGATTTTACCGTGGTGGTTTTGTATATCTTACTAAGTTGTCTTTTACATTTATTTGTTTATTTACACATTTGTTCACTTGTGTATGTATTTACATGTTTGTTAATTATATAATTAGTTATTACTTAGTTAGTTTTGTTTGTCTGTTGCCAACCCAGATCATTCGGGTATCTTTTACGGACATGTCAAACAAACAGTAAAAAATGAGAGAAAAACAAAACAAAACCAATACCAAACACACAGCTACACAAAAAAAGAAGTCTGCCATTGACGAATGAAGAGTCAAGCCTGGTCACTGGATGACGGGGCAATTCTCGAAACCTAATGTCGCTTTCTAAAAGAATCAAACGACACAGTACTCACAAGAGCCTTCCACTGGACGTTTGAGCGTGGGAAAAACGAGAAGCGGAGGGCTTTTGTTTGAACAAAACACGGTATTTTTTCCCCGTCACGTCCACGGCTGTAGTACTAAATAAGTGAAGTTAAGAATCGCTTGTGTCAAGAATTGTCTAGGAGCAAATGAAACAGAATGGCAAAACAGCGATCGTCATATGCCAAGATCTTATTATGAAGTTGGACTTGTATTCAACGAGATGACGTGACAGGGACTCGAACCAATGAACTCCGGATCACAACTCGGACGTTTCTACAGTCTCAGACATCTCTCCAACACCGTTGTTGTGCTGTTGTGTTTTCTTTTCTGCGACATAATTGGCCGCCAAGTTTTGTTTGTTTTATTTTCAAGTGTCATCCCATGATTCATCAGAGCAGTTACTAGTCTATTCTCGTTATGGCACCTAATTTAATTTACACCCTGTTAAGCAGAGGCGGAAATTACAAAATTGAGGCCCGGAAGCGGCAGTGCAGTGGAGGGCCCCCGCCCCCCGTGTAAATAAAATTTAGCTATTTCCACGCAAGGTGAAGCCTAGCAGAGGACCCCTTTCATTAAAAAAAGATATGCAGTTTTGCCCCACAAAGCAAGAGCCCAGTAGAGGCCGCCCCCACCCCCTCCCTGCGTAAATTTTTTGCAGCACGAGGTGAGAGCCCAGTGGAGGCAACCTTCCTTCATAAAACAATTGCAGTTTTTTTCCACACAAGGCAAGAGCTCAGTGGGCCACCTTCATAAAAAAAAAAAGCTGTATTTGCCACACGGGGCAAGAGCCCAGTGGAGGCCCCCCACCATTCATACAAATGCAGTTTTTTCACACAACGCGAGAACCCAGTGGATTCACTGGCCTTCATGAAAAATAGTTGCAGTTTTTGTCACATAGGGCGAGATCCCATGGAGTCACCCAACCCCCCCCACCACCAGCCTTCATAAAAAATAATACAATTAGGTTTTTGCAACGAAAGACACAGCTCTTTTCGCGAAACTATTACCAATAACTTACTTTCTGATATAATAATAAAGTTTGCCGCTACAAAACAAGCAACAGGACAAGCAAGGACCTTTGGGGTCACTGACTGCCAGCCTAAAGGTAAAAGTTTTTTTTTAAATAAGAAGGAAGGAAGTTGGTGGGATTTGGGGAAGCCTGGTCCAGTAAGACATGAGCTATGAAATGTCACGCGATGAAGTTTGGTCTCTTTAGGAAGCGAACAAGTGTAGCTGTGTCTAAGCCGCGTCGGAAAGCAAAAACATTCGCGCTTAATATTGTTGTCTCCGGAAGGGAGTTCCATGCTGGAATCACCCTCACAGCAAAAAAACTCCGTCTACATTCAGTCCTAGCGAAAGGAACTGATAATTTCATAGAGTGGCCCCGGGTTGATATCACCGTACAAAAATCAAACAGTGGCATATTGGTCCCTATGAGACCACGAAGAATTTGGAAAGTAAAGACCAAGTCTGCCTTAAGTCAACGCATTTCAAGGGAGTCAAGACCTAGTCTCTTAAGACGGACACAATATGTTTTTTTTTTGTTTTTTTTTTTATTACTTCCAAATTTCAACAAATCCACCACGAAGCCATGGCTCGTATGTGGTGTACATTAATCATTAATAAACAAAAACGTATCGTTAAAAGTTAAAAGTAAGGGTCTAAAAGTCAAAACCTGTAAGGAACACGGATAAGCTTTGACTGTAAGGGTCTAGGTGTCAAATTTGGCCAGTAAGACACTGCTAAGCATTAGACCCTTACTACCCGGTTTTTGAGGAACAGCTGTCCGAGATCGTCCTATAAAGACCCATGAGATAATCCAATGATAGTGGAGTTGTGGGTTTCCTACTTTGCTTTAGGTTGAATTTTTTTTTCGGTTTGGTAACATGGCAGCGATTCCAAGCAAGACAACCTGCTACAAGCGTAAGCGTAGTTCAGTAAGCCACCTTTATGCACTTACGTTTCATCGAAGTGCAACGGAGAGATTAAGGTGCTATGCAAGTGATCTGGGGGCGAACTGGGTAGCCGGTTCGAATCCGGGTCTACCACTCCGATTTAACGTAAGTGCATAAAGGTGGCTTACTGAACTACGTTTCTTCTAGTGTATGATTTTCGCTGTTGGCTAATATCTTATTTTCCTTACTAAGTCACCGGGTAGTAAGGGTCTAATGCATTGATTTGTTTTTTTTTTTATTACTTCCAAATTTCAACAAATCCACCACGAAGCCATGGCTCGTATGTGGTGTACATTAATCATAAATAATTACAGCAATTAAGGAATTTGAAAAACACTAAACAAAATAGTAATTTTAACAATAAATTCAACAAATCTGAAGGAGAAAGGAAAAACACTCAATATTTCACAGTAGCCTACAATTTCAAACCTAAGGAAAAAAAAATTGTGAACATTTCAGATCAGAGACAGATACGAAATGAGATAACGAATATATTTAGCTGTTAAGTTAGAAGAAGCAACTGTGTTAAACAATTTTTGAGATGTTTGAAATGGCAAATACTCCAAGTTTTGTCAGGTAGCTTATTGCAAATATTTGGTACATACTACATAGTAATCTTTAAGTTTTTCTCCAAATTTGTTTCTGGTCATTTTTGGAAGAAAGGAAAAATTTTTTGTTTGATATTTCTTATCCTTAATAGTGGCCTGTCGTCTATTTTTCATGTCGAAAAAATGTTTTAACATAATGATATAATTGTATAGCTGTGTTATGTTTAAAATCTTCATTTTTTGAAAAATGTGTGTAGTAGAATGCAAATCTTTTTTGGCAAACAATATTTTAATCATTCTGTTTTGTAGTTTTTGCAGTCTAGATATTTCTTTATTTTTTGATGTCCCGTAAATTTCCAATCCATACAAAATATGTGGTTTGATCCATGAATTATAAATTATCATTTTATTTTTATCATTTAATATTTTTTTCAAATAATGCAATTTGGGCATTACTTGCCTAAATTTTTTTATAATTTGATCAATATGAATATCAAAGGCCCATCGATTATCTACAACAACACCAAGATACCTATAATTATTTACTTGTTCCAAAACGCTGCAATTTTCCTTGCATGATTTTACAGTACATTCTTCAGCGTGGATAATAATATCAAAATCGTTATTTGACTTACTTTTAAAAATCATGAATTTAGTTTTTTTCTCATTTATGTACAGTTCATTATCCAAGCACCAACAATGTACAACAAAATTACAATGCAATGTAATTTTGCTTAAATTACGTTGCATTTTTTGTTTTAGTAATTCTAAGTTTTCCTCAATAACAATACATAAAATGTCATCAGCAAACATTGTTAAATTCATTTCCTGTTTTTGATCTATATCATTTATGTATATAATGAATAAAATTGGTCCCAAAGCTGACCCTTGTGGTACACCATCTGTTTGTTCCATTTCACTACTGCAAAAATCATCTATTTTAACACAACTTTTTCTATTCTATTCTATTCTATTTTAACACAACTTCCCAAAATATTGCAGAATTTATCCTCAAGACCATACATGTGTAATTTCTGGTTAAGTCGATCTCTATTTATGGTATCAACTGCTTTTTGTAAATCAATAAAAACAGCACCTGTACATTTCCCATCATGCAAAGCATTTGCAACATCTTGGTTTACTTTGTTTAATGCTTCGTTGGTTCCTTTTCCTTTTTGGAACCCAAATTGTTCTCCAATATTAATGTTCCATTTTTCAAGAAAAGAATTTAGTTTATTAACAAAAAAATTTTCAATCATTTTGTTTATCACAGGTAAAATAGCAATAGGCCTGTAATTATCCATATCCTTTTTAGTTCCAGTTTTGTATATTGGCCTAATTACTTGCACTTTTAAATTTTTAGGCCAAATTTCACAATCAATAATACTATTTGTTAGTTTAGTTAACAATTTAGCTGTATTTTTGTAACTTTTTTTAAAGTAATTTAGACATAAACCATCATGTCCCACTGCATCAGTTTTTTTCATGCCTTTAATAATTTTGTCCAATTCTTCAACCGTTGCATGATCAAGTACTTTATCCTGTTTCCTTTCACTAAATTTATTATTATTAATAGTACTGTTTGCTTTCTTTCTTTTATATTTGGCTTTTAATCGTTTGGTTAAGTTTATAAAATTTGTGTAAAATTTTTCTGTTATTAACTTAATGTTCTATTTTTTGAAGTTTTTTTTTACGGTCTCATCAATGTTCCCTTTCTTTTTATTGTTAGTGATTTTATTCACCATATCCCACACGTTTTTATTTTTTTCTATTTCCCTTTGAAGGCATTGTTGCCTGTTATGCTCAATATCATTTCTGATTTGATTTTTTAAACTTACATATTTATTAATTATATCCTTATCCACTTCTTTTTTGTTGTTACTTTTTTGCCTTAATTTCTTCCAGAAGTTATTTTTCTGATTTATTGCTTCAACGAGTTTTGGTGTAATCCAATTTTTTTTAGGAGTTAGTTTTTTCTTTATTTTTTTACAGTTATCAATCTGATCAATTATAGTCTTAGTCACCGTATTTTCATTACAAATTTTGCAAATAACCACAAAACTTTTATTATACATTTCTTCCGAGTTTTTGTACACATTCAATTGGCTCCAATCAACCTTTTGAAGCAATTTAATAATTTTATTTTCATTTATCATCTTTTTCCTTTTCAAAATTATATTTTCATTATTAAACACCCCTTTTTTGAAAACTTAATTGTTAGGGCTATCATATAATGGTCAGCAACTTTTTGTGTTACTACATATCCTTTACTAGTAAGCCCCCCCCCCCCTAATTTAACAAAAATATGATCAATGCAACTTTGAGTACTTTTGTTTCCCCTTATTTCTTCACGCGTCACAGAGTTGATTTTTTGTCGTATCCTCCCTTTGCAAAAATATTTTCATGCCTATCTCTGATGGTAATGTTTTTCTTCTGCATTTTTTTAAGTGAAATGTCATAATACCATGCATCCAAAATATCAATATTGATATCATCAATCCAGACAACATTTTTGGTATTAGAATGTTTGATAATTAATTAATTGTTTAAGTGCTTTCAAAAATAAGTGTACATTTGTGCTTGGTTGCCTGTAAGTGAAAAGCACCACAATTTTTGTTCCACAAAATTCAATTTCACTTTCAATGATGTCATTTTCATCCAGTTTTTCACAAGTGTAAGTGCAATGTTCCATCAAGTTTTTTTTTTCATAAGCATAGCAATTCCCCCACCACACTTTGTGCTATCTCTCGTAATCCATATAGTGCTATAATTTTCCATTTCATAAAAATTTGTTTCCTCCGATTTAGGTGTTAATAGTATCATGTCTCATTGAACGTTACTTCCTTCCAAAAACAAAACTAAAGAGTCCCAATTTTTCCTAAGACTTCTTAGGTTAACATGAAAAATTTGCAAGTTAACGTGCGTATGTTTTTCAATATCATTTATCCCAATAAAATCTTCTAAATTACTTCCTATGTCATTTAACCAAAGAATAGGCTCATCGAAATCAGCCATCACAAAGAGTTATTTTTACGAAATGCACCATTAGGTCCTCAACATTTCAAATCTTCAACGCTTCTCACAATTTGAACATGATTATCATTTTCTTGTTTTCTCATGTTGATTTTGCCATTTCTCACTCAGACGTATTTGAAGTTATTCTTTTTAGCAAATTGCTTCGTTTGCCACAAAAGAGTTTTGTAATAGGGTGTTAGGTTCTCATTTATGAACACATGCGTTTTATTTGCAGAATTGACAATTTGGTCGTTTGTTAAATTCACCACTTTCTTGTGCTTCAGCCATTCGTCACGATCAAGCCTAGTTTTGAACTGGACGATAATAGGGTTTATTTTCTCAGGGTTTCTCGATGCTACCCGATGGCATTTCTCAACTTGGTCAGCATTGAATTCTACTAACTTAATTCCTTTTGCTACTCTGGTAACAATCTGGATAACACTTTCACCAGCTTTTTGCTCCTCTCCAACAATTTCAATGTTTTTGTTCCTCGAGTACTGATCCAGTTCCTGCTGTGTTATCTTCATTTTTAGTAAATCATCTTCCAGTTTCAACGATCGTCCGCCATTTTGTTCAAGAGTTTGTAATCTAATATCTAAATCCTTATGGTGTTCTTTGATCAAGACATTTTCCTCTTTAAGTTCCTCAAATTTCTCGTTTGTAAAATTTATTGAGTCTTTCACACATTGCAATTCATCCTGGAGTTCTTTTTTAGAATCCAAAACATCTTTTCGAAGCCTCTTCTCCATGCATATTTTCCAGTAGTTCCTGGAAATTTAACTGACTTTGATCTAAATTTTCTTCTGACAAGGATTTGGGCTTGCCTTGCTTACTGCTTTCGCACCTATATGTTTTTTTGATGTTCTGGCTCATTTTGGACCATTTCTCCTCTGTAGTTAAACAACAGTTAAAATGAGTTGAAAGCATGCATCCTCCAAAACAATTTACATATTTGTCATCATCATTCAAGTCTTCTAGACACACTTTATATTTCTCCATCTTGTTACGGGAGTTCACGATGCGTAAAAAAGAGTACGTCCGAGTCCACTATGTTGAGCCTGCCCTCGTTATAACGACGAACGGACAATTTCACAGCGCTAGTTCGCTCAAAAACAGTTACTCACCGCGATTTTTTGAGGTTTAAATTGCCATCCATGATTTATCTTCTCAGTTTTAACAAGAACGATGGTTCCCGAGTTATTTTGATGAATATTGCTTCGAAGAAGACTGTTATTTGCGAAGAATTTTGTAAAATAAATATCGTTTTACGGAGCACGAGCTAACACACGTCTGCTCTCTCCAAAAACGGAAACGGAAGTCTCCATTAGGTAGGTCTCTGAGACCAGGTAGACGTTTTGTGAAACGGCGTTGCACGGATTCCACCAGTTCGATGTCCTTAAGCAAGGCTGGCGACCAAACTTGGCTTGCATATTCAAGCACGGGGCGAACAAAGACTTTAAAAGCCCAGGTCTTAGTCTGTATGTTTCCAGATGTAAAGCAACGGTTGACAATAGCAAGCCGTCTGAAAGCAGAAGCTGTTATTTTCCTGCAGTGAAGAGATGGCTTTAGATCTGCAGTGAACCAGATACCGAGGTCACGGACTTCTAATATGTTTGGTAGCAGCTGATCCGATAATATTTTGCGGCTACAAACAAATTTTAAATTAGGGCCAGTGAGGGGCCCCCAAAGTCGGGTGGGCCTGGAGGCGGCTGCCTCCTCTGCCTCATTGTAATTACGCCACTGCTGTTAAGATATTCTTGGCCACAGGGGCGTAAACTGGCATTCCTGATTCGCCCCCTGCTTGGACTTATACGCCCAGTTTCACGCTGCCATTGCTAAAGATTAGATTTCTTTCCACGTTTAAATATTTTTTGAAAGTTGACACGAAAATTAAAATTTCCTTTTGTTTCAGTTATTTCTTTATTGAATTGCCGTGATTAAGTTATTTCAGCGCCACTATTTCCCAGTCAGAGTCAAAGGATCCAAAATGCGTGTGTACAGTTAATGTCTGACATTGTTTGATAGTGTGAAAGATTTTCTCAAGAATTTTCAAGTGACTGCTCGTCTTTCCCTTTCCTTTTGTTTTTCTTTACACCCCTTCCCCCTCCCCTTTTTTTTAAATTTCATTTTTATAGCTGTCAGCACCTGGTTATTTTGGTTTGTTCTTACTGAATGTAAGTAATTGATTTTATACTCGCATTTAGTTGATTACCCATATTCCGTATGCCCATACGTTACAATAGAGTTTATTGCTATTGATTTGTACAAAACTGTCACCGCTGTCAGTCCTGGACACAAACGTGGCGCCATCTGTTGTCGAAGCGAAAAACTATTCACTCTCAAGATGAAACTTGCTAACCTGAGCAAAAAAAAGATATTTGCCTTATGGGTGTGTTTTTTTTTTTTTTTTAATATTCTGAGGTTCCGCAACGAATTATTTTAAATCGTCAAGAAGGATGCTTTTAGATTGTAGGTCAGAACCCACTGGATCCATTACGATTACAGGCTGAAACGGGGCGCTGACCCAACCATCAATGACGATTCTGAAACAAACCTCCATTACACCCCAACAGTAAAGGATGACATTTGTGCTGTTTTGGCAAGACGTGAAGTATGCTACTCACGCTGAAGGGTTTACCGCTAATTTGTGAAACGGGCCGGCACTAAAGACACGAAAATACGGCCAAGTTTATTGTTTTAGAAAAGCACTCTCATCTTTGACTGCCTGCGAGATGGCGTAACAACCGTCGTATTATCTCGGCCGCTGTCCAGTTACATCTAGCTTATTTGGACCGGTGTAACTACAAGGTTGGAGGAGTGTTGATTGAAGCCTTCGCCCTTTTGATTGCTACTTGGTGGTCTTCTACAAACGAGCGCCTATCATTTTCGACCGTAATTACAGCTCTCCATTCGAGTAAACGCTGGCGTCCATCTTTATGTTTTGAGCACAATGGCGTTTACAGCAAGAAATCTGAGGACTAGAGCTGTACAACTCGGAGTAATTAATTATAAAAAAAAACGTATTAAAAAAATAAACAAGGACTTAGAACTATAGAGATACGTTGAGTTTACCTGCCTCTCCTCAGTGACATTATATTTTATTGACTTTCGACTTAACCTCTCACTTTTTTATGTTGACGCTGGTCTTAATGACTAAATTGTACAGTTTTTTTTACGTCTAGCCTGCCTTTCCTGCTCGTCCTTGCCTACGTGACTGGCGATGCCATCGGGGACCATATGGTCCCTGGCAGGTCTAACCTTGGTGGTAAGGTAGTCGTGCCTCTTTCCTTCTTTCTTGAACATATAAATTCTTGTTTATTCTTTTCAAAGTTGATTTGGATGTTATTGGCACCTGCTCCCTTTCCAGTCCTGTCACTCATTTTGCAAAAGACGGATTATTGTTATATTATTATGATATTACATTAGGCGAATCACGAAATATGAATATATTTTTTTTTCCCAAAAAGGGACTAGGTCCTAAACTACGGGACGTCATTACTTACTCGGTAAAGCCTACTTGAAAAAATTGTTGTCTGATGGGCTTATAAGAATTAATAAACAAAAAACGGAACGTTAAATGTTAAGAGTAAGGTCTAAAAGTCAAAACCTACAAGGAACACGGACAAGCTTTGACAGTCAGGGTCTAGGTGTAAAATTTTGCCAGTAAGTGGCTGGTAAGCATTAGACCCTTACTACCCGGTGGTTAGCTTAGTTCTAGTCTATTCGGACAGAACGTGTGTATGAACGGTTCTAGCAGGTTTTCTTTGTTCTTAGAATATCGTTAAGGAACTTTATGAACATAATTTTCTTGTGAAGTTTCGCATTTTGTCCTTTAATGCTTTAGAATTTTTGATTATCTTTCGTACATTATGGTAGAGGATAACCAATAATGCTCTCTGCTGCGAATATGCTGTCATGTTACTAAGTTGAAAAAAAACTTTCAACCTAAAGCAAAGCAGGAAATGCATCATACTAACACTGGACTTGCTTAATGATTTATCAAGCCAGTTTTGTAAATCCAAGAACTTTCTTTAAAGCTACCTTATTTTAATTTCACAGATTTTAAGGTAACTGATGGCAACCAATAATCCTCATTACTTTGTATGTTCTGTCATGTTACCAAACCGAAAAATAAACTTTTCAACATAAAGCAAAGCAGGAAACGTACACCATACTACCACTGGATCATAACATAATAGGAGGATTTACAGTTTTTCGTCAAAATGTATTTACTGCTTTCCTATTCTTAAGGACGAAAGCTAGCCACCGGGTAGTAAGGGTCTAATGCTTACCAGCCTCTTACTGACAA